>APFE031448098.1:0-38809 GCA_000404065.3 Pinus taeda | reverse complement strand
TCAGTCATCATGGTGGTTGGGGACCGACTGTCGAAGTATGCTCATTTCTGCGCCCTACCCCAACCATTTACACCAACGTTGGTTGCCCAAACTTTCATGGATCAGATCTTCAAATTGCATGGCATGCCCACTTCTATTGTGTCCGACCGCGAACCAATCTTCACCAGTAATTTTTGGCAGGAACTCTTCAGAATACAAGGCACTCAACTCAAACTCAGTACTTCATATCATCCGCAACAAACAGATGGTCAAACCAAAGCCGTCAACAAATGTCTAGAAACCTACCTTAGGTGTTTCACTTCAGAAAAGCAACACGTTTGGGTACAGTGGTTACCTCTGGCGGAATGGTGGTATAACACCAACTATCATGCCACCACCAAAATGACTCCCTATGAAGCAGTCTATGGTCAACTTTCGCCTTCCCCTACTTCTTATCTCACGGGGTGCTCCAAAGTACAAGCCGTGGATCAACTCCTACAACACTGTGCGACCATGCTCGCCCACCTGCGCGAGAATCTTCATCAAGCTCAGAACCATATGAAGCAACAGGCTGACCAACATCGCTCAGAGCGCCAATTTCAAGAAGGAGATCAGGTCTTTTTGAGGCTGCAACCCTATAAGCAAACATCACTCAAAGATAAGGGTTGTCAAAAGCTCTCTCCAAAATTCTATGGACCATACCAAGTACTTCAGCGCATTGGAGAAGTGGCTTACAAGTTGGCTTTGCCACCTACAGCAAAAATCCACCCATTTTTCCATGTATCGTGCCTCAAGAAAGTGATTGGGAACAATTGCCGAGTTCAAACCAGTCTACCGGAATTGGACGAGGAAGGGTCAATCTGGCTTCAACCGGAACAGGTTCTAGACACACGAGACAAGCACCTGCGCGGCCGCATGATTAAAGAAGTCCTCCTCAAATGGAAAGACACATCTCCGGAAGATGATGCAACTTGGGACCCAGCCACTATTCTTCAGCAGTTTCCGCAGCTTCAGCCTTGAGGACAAGGCTAGTCTTAAGGGGTAGGGCATGTTAGGGTCCCACCCTAACCCCCTTATTCATGTCATGGGATCACGTCATAGTCAAGAGTCAATAAAGCCCATATTAATATTTGTAAGTGGTTAACCCGTAATTAATGAAGGGACCACAGTTAGTTACAAATGGGTAAATGGGCGGTAGTATTAGATAGATGGTATTAATAAACCCACGGTATTGACCCGTGGTATTGCATGTATGAGTCATATATAAAGGATAGAGACTCCCTGCAAGGAGTATCGTGTCTTGTTTTGTAATCGAGCTCTGCTCTATTGGAGGTTGCCCCCTTGAAGATGCCTGTGAACATCTCTCTCTCAGTAATAAAATCATTTCTATTCTGTGTTCTGGGTATATTTTCTTTGCATATTCTGTGTTCTGGGTATTTTTCTCGCATATTCTCTGTTCGGTATTGCTTTGCAGGTTAAGAAGCATAACAAGTGGTATCAGAGCTACAAAACAATGGACCCTACCCAATTCCATCCCTCTTAGGACTATCACTTCAAATCGCCACACCTCACATTTGGAGGTATGGCTGCATGTGATCCCTCTTCCTAGTTGGCTCGAAATTCCCCCTACTAGAGGTCTCTGCATGACTCGATGCCTCCACTTAGTCTCCTCTCAGTTTCTCCAATTGTGGTTGCTCCACAATTTTCTGAGACTACTTATTCTATGCTTGAATGGATCTCTCCACTCGGTCTCCTCCGAGCTTCTCTAGTTGTGGTTGCTCCACAACTTCGTGAAGCTGCTTCAGAGGATTCTTCTGGGGCTGCATGTTGAGAGGTAATTTCCTTTCCCTCTCAACCACCAAGTCTCTAACATTTGCCTTGCTCTTCTAGGCTTTGCCTGAATCTTGAACCTCAATAGCATACAGGTTCTTGCCTAGCACACTAATCTGTTTCATATGTCCTGCCGTCATGAAATTTTCTAGAAAAAGAGTTAATTTTAAATCAACGAAATCTCCCTCATTTGAACTCCAATTCGGTCTTTTTTTTTTTTGAATTTGGGTATTTTTTTGAAAAGAATCCAAATATGATATTTGTTTCTGAAAATGTTTCACAAAAAGTTTTATATCTTCTCTGCAAACTCACGGCCCAAAACTCAAAACTTCGACCTCTCCTCTAGTCTACTTTTCTCAGCTTTGATACCATGTAGAAAGTCCCGTATATTCACAAGATCATGCAATGTACTAAATAAAGAGACAAGAATCTACTTCTACTATTTACAGTGGATGCCCATAAATATCAAGCAAAACAATAAACAACAAGAGAAAGAACATCAATGGAAACATAACACAAAAGTATCTGGGGAAAGCCACAACTCAAAACCCCACTAACTATATTGCATTAATTATAAATCCAAGATGAAATTACATTGCACATTCTCACAAGAACAATCCCAACACTCAGTAAAATCAATCTCCAACTCACAAGAAATCTCAAACCAACCCTTAGCCAATTCTCCTGCTCTCGAAGTCCCTATTTCCTTGCGCCCTTGGTCAAAGAATTTGGATAAATACAATATGCTATGATCGACCTTGAGCTTAACCTACACAAGTATTTCCTATCCTCCGCCTGATGACTTCCTTTGGTTAATACTTAGCCAAATTTCCAAGCCTCCAAGCTTCTAATTCTTTGCAAAATTCTTGGAGAATTCGCCCATATTTAAATGGAAATTCCTCATCCATAACTGCACAATCCCTTCCAGGATCAGTTCTTGATTACATTCACTATCAGTACAACTTAGAAAATTATACAACAAATAGTGCATTATCCCTGCACTCTAGTCTCAACTGGGTCTTTCTCAGAATCAACATGCATGAGTTTTTGATGAGGGAATCATCAGTTAACTAGAATAGCAATAGTTGAGTGCACTAATGCATCAACTAACTGTTAACTCACTATTAGTTCCTCAAACATTTTGGAACTAATTTAACTGGACTTAACTCAGTAAACTGAGTTAACTAATTATAACTCATACTTAACTCATCCTAGACCCTTATAATATACGAAGCACATAAACATGCCTTCACAAAGACTTCCAACTTGAAATTCCTAAGTTAACTAAGTCAATTCACTCTAGTTAACTATTACAAATTGGTATGAGAATAGAATTTGATTTTAATTCTCAGTCTACTTCAAGGACAAATTAAACTGGAATTTCTGGATTCTATTTTTATCATTTCTTGTTGCTATTTTCAACATTTAGAGAGTGTGTATAAGTTCCAATGAATATGGATTCCAAACATTGTGCATAGGCTTAGGCTCAGGATCTTGGTCATTCTAGTTAATAAATAGTGCAAATGAATTGTTGATGTATTTATATTTATTTTCCATTATATTGTAGATTGTGGTGGTTATCGATTTAATATTGGAATTGAATTTGTATATAGAAAATTTTGAGAAATTTTATAGTGCACACATATGATATCATACTAGGTAGGATTCTCACTACATCAAGTGGTATTAAGGAAGTAGAGAATTAATGGATTGAAACAAATCTAGTGAAAAATAGGAGTATAGGGTATAATTGTTACCATGAAAAAAGGGGGAATTATTGAGAAAACAATGAAAGTGAAAGACTAGAATTGTAGATTACTCCAGAAAGGGTACGATGCTAGGTATATCTATTCATACAAGTGAGTGAAGGATGTGTCTAATGGAAGGATTGCATAGATGTTGTAAGAGGAGATATGATTTCATTCTTGAATAACCCTATGTAAATGTAATGGAAAATGAGATATTATGAAAACAAAATGATTGGAAGAAAATAAATTATTGTAACATAGCCAACCGCCAAAATTCATCTTAAAGAGGTAGGGTATAAATTTTCACTTTCTTTTACTCACAATAACCTCCATTCCATAGGTCTCCATCATACTCTACTTGTCAATAGTTTTCCAATGATATAAATTTCATTTGAATATGAGCTATGGACATAAATTTATGCCCTTTTGAAGATTTTCACTTCTAAGCACCATGTCAACATCTATATTCTCACTACATGTTGGACACGTAGAAATCTTGTTTTCTGACATGTTATCATCGTACAATGATATATCAATAGTACATGGCTAACATGTGCATTCCTCTTCCCATGTGTCACCTCTATGTGGGGCCATGCCCTTACCAGATATGTCAACAACACTCCCCCATATATCCGGATATAATATTTTCCTTAAGTTCTTGTTATAAGAAATTTTGGATTTTCAAATTTCAGATGCATTTTGGATTTCCAAACATCTATTTCCATTCAAATCTAAGCTTTCATTTTTCCACCAAGTCAACAAGTTGATTATCTGAACATCCATATTTAGGAATTTCTATAAGTCCCATTCAACTAAATTTTCTAGATTTCTATATCTTTGTTATCCAAAGCTTTCATGCTCCATGTCATCTCCAGGAGGTTTCTACCTACCCTTGACCTCAATGCTAAAGCACCTCTGGTCCATGTCACTTGGTGCCACATCATAATAGTTAATGTGGGTATAATCTCAGCCTATCTGGATATCCATCTTTCCAATTTTCTACATTCACCCAAATCCATTTGGATCTAGAAAAAACCAAAAAAAGTCCCATTTCAAAATGATCTACATTTTCAAAATTCTAAATTGCACATCACTTGTAACACTCCCTCCCACCCCCTTGACTTAATCTCGGGATGTGTAGGGTGTTACTTGTGACTTAACTTGACCTTCACGATCTATTGTGAAGATGGGTTACAAAAATCCTCCTTTTCGAACTTCTCCGAAACTAAAAACCATTACCATTTGGTGATATAAATTTTATCTCAGTCTAACTCCCAGATTGAAAGTTAGGCCCATTTAAAGTTTAGCCCATTAGCCCTTGCCATGTCAACAAAGCACTGCCATGTGACACCCTTGTGTGATCTACATGGCCTTACCATGTCACCTGTGGTCTATCGTGTTACCCACATGACCAAATCAAGTTGTTGGGTGCCTGCCACTTCATCCCACACCAGTGAGACCCAAAACTTCTACCCTGCCATGTATTCATGCAATTCCTCGTTATATCTAGTTTTGGGGATATTCATCTATGCACAAATTTTTTACCTTGGAACATTCCACAGATCCTCGAACCCCAAATTCACTCTCAATTCCAAAAAATTATGGACATGGTCTCATATCCACCCCTTACTAATAATCCACCATGTGGGGTCCACTTTGGATACACTACACAAACTACAACTCCTTTCAATTTGGCCCCGTGCAAGTGTTTACTCCAGTGGGGGCCATCTCAAAACACTATACTAATCTAAGACCGCTTTAATGATCTGATTCCATGGACCATCCAGGATCACTAATCCACGTACTATGTGAAAATCCCTAGATCTATCAAATACAAACTCTGCTTGTGGTTAAATTTGACGTGATGCCTACAATTTTCATAGTGGGCCCCACTTTGGAGACTTGTATCCAAATTCTTTTACATCCAGGCATCACTCTTTAATATTCCAAGTAGGCCCCACACCAAATAAAATCTATCTGAATTGTTTCTCATCTGGGCATTTCTTGAAAATATACACTCGACTCTTTCTTAGGTGTCTGGATCCCCGAATGCACCTGCCAATTGAATAAACATCCAGCTCATCTCCATATCCGGATGGAGACAACACTTTGTGTTTAAAAGGATATCTGATCTAGATACAAGGTTCACTAAAGAACCATTCTAACTCGAATACAAGTGTTGAACTCTACCAAAACTCACAACAAGGATAATTTATAAGGAATGACTCCAACATTCCTTCAATTAGGGTTTTTCCCAAACACCAAATTTCCATAAACAAGATCTAGAGCTGGACAATTATATATAATATATATATATATATATATATATATATATATATATATTTATATAATATATATATATATATATCCAAGGAATTCTATCATAACTATGATAAGTAAAATTGTACCCATAGAACATAACAATAATTCAAAGTCTCCACACAATTCTAAGTAAAAATTGAGATAATGGCTCCCATGCTAGCTTTTGTAGGAAATCCACAATCCTACTTAATATATAGAACTATGAGATTTTACTAGAATATGAATGTGTACATAATCATAAACTAATCATGCCTTTTGGGTTAGCTAACCCAAATTTTGTATACAGTTTTGTAAAAGATGTAAAGTCTCTGTGATATGTGGATGCAGAGCGCGTAGATGAATAAGAGTCAAAGGGGCTTAGCCCCTTGTTTTGGGTAAAGTTTTGAGTCGGTTTTGAGACCCACCCATGGTCTGCGGACCATGGCATTGTATTGAAAAGTTTGTAAATAGTTGAGTCTTAGCTAATATTAGAAGTAATTTGGATAGAGAATTGGGTACATTCAAGAGATTGTTGTTGTCTTGGGAAAGAGATAAGGCATGAAGGCTCTACTTCCTACGCTTATATAGAGAAGGAAATTCTCTGCAACTGAGTGCACAAACTCCTGTAGCTGTGTGCGTAGGGTAAGAAGAGTATGTAATCAGTAAATTGAAGATCAATAAAGACAATTTTCTAAATAATTACTGAGTATTCCCGTTTGTATTTGTTTATGTTATATATTGTCGATGAATGACATGTTTATGAAATAATGATTGAATGCTATGCGAATGTCTTGAATCCATCTTAATAATTCATGAAATGAATGCTTAGCCACTTCCGCAAAATTACAGGCCTTTTCTCTTATGTTTTCTAATGAATTAAGTAGATCTACGCGAAATCCAATCTAGGGTTATTTTCTGATCCATGTAAGTAGGTAAATTGAATGTTTAAGGTCCGTAAGGACCGATCGTGGACCTACACGAAGGTTTGAAGGGCACTTTAACTCAGTTACAGTAACTAGCCCTAGAAGTCTATCAATCTGTAGGGAGGCGAATCCAAGGCACTGGAAGGCATCACACTAGTCTCTCGATGCGGAAACTTGGTTCTTGCATCCCCCAATACTGCTTCAGGTGAGACTGCAGCCTACGCTATGTGGGTTGTTGCTGAAAGGGCCAATGGTGTAGGGTTTTTTTGGTTGGCGCCACTAACTACGAACCAGGGTCAAGAACCCCTAAACCAACAAATGGTTCCATTGCCAGGATCGAGATCTGGTTAAAGAGATGTGTGATGTCGCATCGTTGGAATCCAAATAAGAAAGAAATTGAAAAGTGGTTAGATCAAATTTTCACGAGTTCGCGGCTCAGGAAAAAATAAATCCATGCTTGTCAAAGGAGGAGTGGTTCAATAGATATCTATATACATAGGTACATGAAATCTTCTTCTGCACTTTCCCAATTGAACTATACGAGTGGTTAGCCAAATTAACAGACAATCAAGGAAGGTGGAAGCTCGATAGTCCTATAGTGTGGACTCTAGAATTGGTGTGATGACTGGAAGCCTCTGAAAACAAGATCGTGTGGGCTATCAATCATTGGCTTGGTCGAATTCTGGGAGGGTTTGTTACAGAATTTGTAGTTGACACCTCAATTAGCTATAGCGAAGATTCTTCAAAGGATTGCGAGGTAAGTATTTAGGGTCATTGAATACTTGGATTAAAATGCTATTATGTGAAAAGTGGGTAATGCCATTACTTTGATGTTTGGAGCTACGCGAAGTGGAAGATTCTTTAGAAATCGTGAAAGATCAGGACCAAAGTATAGTCCATTGATTGTACCTCCTTCGAGTGATGATGAAGGGGCAGTGCACACTACATTGCGAAGCATTGTTTAGCTAATAACTCAAGGTATCCCTAGAACACATCCTCCATCCACTCCACCTCCACCTCCACCTCCACCACATACACTGTCACCCACACCTCCACCTCCACCGCCACCATTCAACATGGTGAACGCAATGAAGATGCCGATCTTCAAGGGCATATGAAGTGAAGATCCAGAGCAGTTCTGGTTTGTTGCAAATGTTGTATGGACAATGCAACAAATAACCGATGATAATATAAAGAAGGCACTGTTGGTTACTGCCTTGTAGGATCGTGCGCTAACCTGGTACATTAATTATTGTGCTGACAATCCTCATGCATCACTAGTAGAAACTCAGAAAACTTTGAACAAAGAGTTTAGTAAGCGTAAATCTGAGGCATAGTTGGTCATTGAATTTAAAGAGATCATGATGAAGGTTGAGGAGACACCTTGGGACTTTGATCAGAGGTTAAAGTGCCAGATCAGATAGGCTAACATGCAGATCTCAGATAGCCAGCATCACGACTGGTTTATTGCGTTGATTTTGCCCCATTTGAGAATTGCTCTGTCACATGAGAAGATAGAAACATGGGCATAAGCCTTGGAGATCTCAATGAGGTTGCATGCATCACCTATTTAATATATGAAACTAGGAGTACAACTAATCCACTTGTAGTTACCAAGCCTACACCTAGAATTACAAAGTTTGAATAAAGAAAAGGAGACTAAACTAGAAGTGCACACAAAGGTATGGTGTTTGAAGTGAAAGGGCCACGAGCATGATAAAGATCATTTTCCATTATATGCGAGTTACCTTATAGAGGGACGGCGAACCCCCCTAAAGCCAGAAGCCCCAACCGGGCCAAGCACGGGAGTTGTGCTATGGTGCACCATTTATCAAGTCACTGGCAAACATGCGATGGATAACTTCCACTTGCTTCAGAAGTTTGTTTAGACACCTCAACAATTGTTTTGTAATTTCTGTAAATATGTGGGCCACGATGAGCACCACTGTCGAAGCTAAGCGTTGATGATGGAAAGAACCCCTACTTACCGTATGCAAGTAGAAACTCGGCCTCCAGATCAAGGAGTTGGGGGAGTGCGCGGGGATTTTTAGGGCTGAGGATGAGGGCGAGGAGGAGGACCTTGTAGAGGTCACAATCAGATCATCTACTACAACTGTGGACAACCGGGGCACTTCACACGAGATTGCCTGAATCTGACACATATTTCGTGTCAATATTGTAGACAATTCGACCATGCCATAGAAGAATGTTTGGTGTTGATAATTAAAAAGCAAGAGAAGTAAACACAACCTCAACAACCTATGCAGAATTTACAAATGATGAGGGCTGAACTCCACAAGGAGGATCAGAGAATTAATATTGTATTCCGAAGTGGTGTGACGACTAGTGCATATAAGGGCAAGCAGCCTGAAGACAATGGATGGGTCTACAAACCTCCTAAGAAAGAATCCGTCTTTGACCTTAATCACATGAATGAAACATTCATGGAAGCTCAGAAGAGACTCACTGAGGCCTCCACCTCAGGAAGCCAAGACAAGGTGCAAGAAACTAGTGTGCCATCCGAGGTTGATCCTTCCATACTCACTACCTTTTCGGAGACCTGCATAAAGTTACTGCATGACAAGAAGGATGTGGAAGGATTGCAGGACCTAATAGACAAGTGTGCCAATAAGGAAAAGACTCCTGTAGAGCAGTGTGTGGTTAGAAATATCTTTAAGCACAAGGCACGAATGGGGCGAGAGATGCGTCTAACATCACATATAGGCAATTATGAAATGGACCAGGTCATCTTGGATCTGGGGTCCGATGCAAATGTTCTACCGAAGTAGACATGGGAAAGGATTGGGAGACCTGCACTGCAGTGATCTCCGATTCAGCTCAGGATGGTGAATCAACAGAAAATCATCCCCATGGGACATTTATATGGAGTAATGGTTGATATTGATGGTGCGAGTGCATCAATAGACTGTGAAGTTATAGAAATTATCGATGACAATAATACCTACCCCTTGCTCCTGGGAATCAACTGAGATATTGATATGAATGGGGTCATTAATCTAAAAAAGAGGACAACGTCGTTTGAAAGAAAGTCGCTTAGGGTTATAGTGCCACTGGATCCTGCAGAAGGGGCGCGCTATATTGAACCATTCCATGATTATGTGGAATGTGATGATGAGCTAGACGAAATCTACAAGATAACAACGTGAGATTAGGTTTGTATCAATCCAATGGCATATGGATGGATTTCATGGGATCAAGAGAGTTCCTGCACTTCTGATTTAGACGAGGAATTAGAACATTGGCAGAATCACTTACATGGAGTTTCTACATTGCATTACAATATGATGATGAAGTCGTTGTGTTGTGTTTCATCGGAGTTAAGAAAATGACCTTATTATGATGGTTTGACTGCCGTAGATATGTTTTTAGATGAATTTGAGCATGAAATCCCCAAGGACCACCATAGATTAAGATGAACCTATAAAATGCATACCTGGAAGAATATTGACTGTAGGTTTACCTCATGAATCTTCAAGTTCTCCCATGTATTTCTCAAAATTATCATATGTTCAATATCATCTACTTATTTAATCGAAAAATCCTAAATAATGAATTTTTCAAATTGCATCCACCTCAAATTTATGTCGGAGGAAAAAAGTGGTGAAAGTGATTCTTTTTCAGAAATACTTGTGAATAAAAAATGGTCAAGCCATAGCAATTCCTTAGAATTTCTTCATATATGATCAGTGTGATGAATTTTTATGACTAAAATAATCTATTCCTATTACTAACTTAATGAAGGAAACATGACTAGGTATAATCATACTTATAATGTAACCACTCTCTCATTTTAATTCTTGCATGTATATACATGTCAAACATTAGTAACAAGATTACAAATATAATTAAACTAAGAAAACTAAATCTGAATGCATAATATACACTTCTTGTTAATATATTTAAAGAAAACAATTTGTTTACGATTACCTTCTCTTGAAATGTCCTTTCCAACTGAATTTCAATTAGATCATAGAAATCCGGATGGATTTCCATTAATGATTGGGAGAGGTTCAAAAGAGAAGATGACATGTCAGATTGTAGAAATAGAATTTTAGATACAACGGTCTACATGAATATGTTATTATTATATATGTGTGTGTGTGTGTGTGTGTGTATTAGATTATTAACAATCTTCTACATAGGGACACTTTCCAAATGTCTTTCAAATGGGTCTATGAAATATGGATGGAAGTCTGATAGACTCAACTGGAGATTATCAATTAAATTAGATTGTTGGTCATATTGTGAAGATACACTCTCTTGTTGGCACTGATTTCGAGAAGAAATAAGCAATTGATAAGATATGAATATCAATTGAAATTGGAAGATTAATAGTTCTTGATGTTTATGATTTGAAACTTGATTCTCCCATTCAAGAAATTCATCAATTGAGTGTTCAATACTAAACTTCTCAATATGCCAACATAAGGTATCTAAAAATGAAAAAATTGAAAACATAAAACAAATCTGAAGTTAAACAAAACAAATAAAGGAACAATAACAAAATCAAATCGTAGTTTACACCAGTGTTGCAATTATTGTTACAACACAATTGAGAATGACTTAAAATAATTTCCTCTTCACAAGAATTGGCCAGAATAATGGAATTCGAATGATTGCCAACACCAACTTGTGAGTCAGAGAAAAGATCATGATTATGAATGGGAATGAGAGCTTGATCATCATAAGAATCATAAATTTTGATTGATTCTTGAATGTTGAAATCATGAAGATAAGTTTTTGTTTGAGAATGAGAATTGGTTGGAAAATTTTATGAATTAAAATGTTCTTCATTCCCATATGTGATTTGAATTTTATCACGAGGATTCAATTGAGAAAAATACAAATTGACATCCTCCATGCTAGAGTAATTATCATAAATGACATCGCGATATTCATTAGAATTCCCTTCAATCTTACATGATGTATCAAAATAAGAAATATGGAAGACAAGTTCATTAATGTCAAAAGAATGATCAATGAATGATTTTCTATCTTGATAAAAACTAATTTGTAATTCATTTATATTAGCCTCTTTTTTTTTTGAAATAACATTAAAGCGAAGAGAGGATAAATTGTTATAAGCAAAAATATCGGGATAGAGGTAAAATGAGAATCAAAAACAATGAATTTTTGAAAATGTCTCTATTTGTAGATTCTTGTAAACTTTGTTCATTGTAAATTTTAGATTCCAAATCATTCATTTGTGTACTTATGCTTTCTTGAATATTGTTATTTGGCTGCCCCGAATCTGAACTTTGATCAATATGATCAAATTCAGAAATTTGTATAGCAGGTCGTGTATTATTGGGAACTTTAATTGCTGCTTGTACTTGCTGATTTTATAATGATTTTCTGATTTCAAGGCAGCGGTTTATCCAAGATTATTTCTAGTATCTTCTTGCGGTTGATTAGTGAAATTTTCCAAGCTTTGCGATACTGGTTCATTAACATGATTATCATTAATACCGTAAAAGGTGTGTACTAAATTTAAGAATTTATCATACATGGCTGAGGCCACTTCATCATGATTGGTATGCCCCTCTATGTTGGAATTCTCAATTATATTAATAGAATTTGAAGAGGATTGATCAAAGCTTGTAATAATTCCACATGGATTGTGAATGGGAGGAAGAGAGTAAATATATTCAAATAGATCTAATAATTCATCTTCCAAAGGTTTTTCTTCAATTTTAAATCCCAAACATTTTAAACGAAATCTAATGGTAATATCAATCAAATACTCATTTTCAAACCTTCATAGATGTTCAATTTTGTCACATATTTGTTCGTAGTCATAACTGTCAAATTTACAAAGGAACATTGTAATAAACTAATCCCAACTGTTAATTGAGGAAACTGGGAGCGATTGACACCAGCTTTTGGCTTTTGCCGCGAATGTAAGAGTAAAAATCTTGCATAAAATACCTTTATCAATTCCTTGAAAATCAAAATGAAATTTTTTGAATAAATTGAAAGGCATGATCAAAAGAAGAAGAATTCCTCTTACAATTAGACTTTACGTGAGACAAGAGTCATAACACTTCTAGTGGAGTATTGACATATATGCGCCCATGGATACAACTCCAAATTGAAAGCTTAAGAGGATGCATTGTGATTAAAATAAAACTTTAAAATACAAAAACTCGAAAGGACAACATGTTTTCAGGGCCTCCTTCTAGCACCAACAATGTTGAAAGCTCGAAATTCTCCGCCTACAACACTATAAGGGAGACCACCCGGTCTGGACCTTAGAAAAAGCCATTTTCCATTGAAATGGTGGTTTCCACTGGTTTAACTATATCCAATTATATTTTCCCTATTTCTATCAGTTTAAGATGTCCCTTTAGTTACCAATAGGCTGGGACATCAGATCATTTCTTCTTGCTAATCATGCAAGAGATTGACACTTAAGTTGTTTTGATGTCACAACCAAACCACTTTAAAGTTTTTCCTTTAAAAAATAGGACTTATAGAATGCCAAAGGTATGATAACACATGCAAGATATAATCTAAGATGCAATTAATCTAACCTATCTCGATTGAAGGAAAGGGAAATCCTTCTCTCAATTGAGAGCCAATTAACTTAACAGGGAAAAGAAGCTTTAAAGAATTGGAGTTAAGATGGAGGAATTAGATCGAGGAGATAACTCACAAGAACTAATTCCTCATTAACATAAATACTAACAATTAAACACTTGGTAAATAGTTACATAAGGGCCTATTGAAAATATATCCAATTCCTTATTTATCACATACATAAGGACTACAAAGATTCATGATGAATTACTAGATTAGTTCAAATAAGACATTGTGTATGCAAGCAAACAATCATTATCTTAAATCATAAGATAGCTCGCTGATCTAATATTATAACTATTTATTCCTATGCAAACTTCAGTTCTCATATTATATCTAAAATTAAGTCTATAGAATAGTCTAAGCATAATTTTAATTGAATTAATGCTCATGATTCAATAGTAGTGCATGAATCTGATTATTAACTCATAGATTTGAAATGTAAATGGAAAGACTGAAATAAGAATTCATTTCAATTAAATTTTGTAAACAATAGTGCTAAATATTATTAACTGAAATAAATATTTATTAATAAATGAAATCAAATTACAGATCCTCACAATATGAAAGTAGTACACAATCATATGAGCCTGCAATTGATCTATGCTCGCAGAAATGATCTCCTCCTTAGAGCAGTAGTGCATAGTAAAAAAGAGTTTCTCCACAAACAGATGAAAACATTGCAATATAGAGCCTTCTTCCCCAAGGATTCCTCTCACCTACAACTCTAAATCATCATTAAAATAGTTATTTTAGGAATTCCATAATTGCAGAGTAGAGAAACCCTTTAATACATTCTACAATCTTTTATCTATAATTAAAAAATTACAAAAAGAATTTTCAATAAAAAAGTTGTTTAAGAATAGATATGCTCCATCAATTTTCATTGGGCCAAACTCCCATTCTTCTCTTGCTGGAGCATTCTCACTGATTCGTATTTTCTTCTTCTCATCTCTTCAATTGTTTCCTTACAAAAAAAAAAAAAAAAATTAAAATACAAAATCAAATCAAAATACCAAATCTGGAATAAAATATCTTCAATCAAACTTAATTAAATAATTAAATGAAAAGGAAATCTAAGCTTTCTACTAATGTATGTGAGGATCTAATTGATTAAGGAGAACATAAATGAATGGATCTGCACTCAGTAGAGACTGTGGGCAAATGCAAGCGTAGAAAATAAAACTCAAAAAATTGATTTTGTTTAAAAATTTGGAGCTTGATCTTCTGCTGGATTTTAGACCCATTAAATTATCAAATCTAGTTTTGCAACCACTTCAGAAACAATATCCATGATTTTTTCTATCCAACGAGCTATCCTGGGCCTCATTTGGCTAGGTAAAACTCAACTTATGAGCTTCCAAATTTGATGAGTCAAAACTACCAGAATTTTGGAAATTTTGTTGCTCGGGCTAAAATGAAAATTTTAAATTAAATTTTAATCCTAAATTAAATTGGTTAATTAATGTTAATTAATTATAATTAGAAGCTTAAATTAATTAATAAGAAATTTAATTAATTACAAAACCTAATTTAAATATAATTATATTATATTAATATTATAATTTAATTATATTATATTAATATTATAATTTAATTATATTAAATAATAATATAATATTATAATTTTAATATAATATTTTAATTTTATTAAAAAACATATTGTAAACAATCTTAAACTAAACAAAACATATGAAACCAAAACATATTCATATAGCTTATAAATGAGGAGGGTAAATGGTGGGTGAGTGAGGTGAAGTGATAAGGAGATGAGGTGGAGGGTGGATGAGGTTACTGTGTCGGGGTATATATATATATATATATATATATTATATATATAATATATATTATATATAATATGAATCGCATAAAACCAAATCGCAAATAGGGAAATTTTAAAACGAGTGCTTAAGAATTTTGCAATATGTGATATTACATTTTTTTATATCACATCACATTTTTATTTTGCATCACATTTTATTTTGGCATGATTTAAATTGGGATTTTGGAAGGAAGAAGGTGATGTGAAGTGGGGCCCATGTGGAATTAAAAAATTCTACAAAATGAATTACAACTACTTTGCAATTTCGAGATTTCAGGTTTGGCAATTTGTTTTGAAATTAGAATTGGAATAGATTACCGAGATCTCGAAAACGCATTTTTTAACTGTGCTACAATTTGGCCGGGTCATTCTGTAGGACCATTAGTGAAAAATGAAAAAAATAATAAAAATTAACTAAGAGTTTAATATTTACAATGAATGATTATTTTAATTGCAAAATTTAACACATTATACATTTTGTACGTAAATTTTACCCATGCGACAAAATGATCAAACTTCAAAGTAGTGCCATTTGCAAATTGGATAAACAAATAAGGCGAAACAAGTATTGATGGAAAGCTAATGAAAATTCGAATTCAATGAAACAATCAAAATTTAAATTCGATGAAAATGAAAAAATGGCAAAATTGTAAAACAATTAACTCAAATGAAAATAATTTAAAAGAGTTTTGCCAAAAATGAATAGAAACGGACCCCATTATTTGAAATAACTATGTGAATAATGGGGGGTGTTGTGTTTTCCCTACAACACAATGGTAGTTTTGTAGATGAGAGGTGTCTACTAGGAGTGTGCGGGGGTTGTTTTTTATGAAGTTTGGATTCATGTAATCTTAGGGATATATACATGTGTAGGGTGTAGGTTATAAACATTTAATCAAGAAAACTTATAATTTTTTATGTAGGCTGAGGGATATATACATGTACAAGGTGAAGGTTATAAATATTTAACAAAAAAAATATATGAGATAATTTGTAGCATTCCATTTAGAAATATATTTAATTTGATATTTGATATTTATTTAATTTGATATTTTATTATTTGATTAAATAATTACAAAATAAATATTTCTAAAATATTTATCTTGAGGATGAATCACATTAGTTGGTTCAAACGTGGATCAACAACTTTGAAATGTGATAATCCAAAAGACTTTATCAAGATCAATGTGAATCACAAAAACTAAAATAAAGAAATTATATATATATATTTATATATGTTCTCTACTTACACTTTAGTTAAGTTTATATTAATCTTATTAATTTGAGTTATATATATATATATATATATATATATATAACCAAATAAGAAGATTATAACTTAAACTTACAGTGTAGTGGAGACATGTTATTAAATTTTACATTAAATCTTATATATATTGATCATATTATTTTATTTTCGAATTTAATTTTTTCTTAATAAAATAATGCGTTTTCTTTTTTCCTTTTAAAATAAATAATGTATTTTTGTGTCGAGAGGTGATCTCTAGTCTAGTATGGAAACAATGTTGTAATGTCAACATAAAATTTTTGACTTGATGAATAATCAAATAATAAAAAAAGAGGGCAAGTCTCTTAATAATTAAAATTATAAAAATAATAAAAATTATTATTTATAATGTAACTATAAAATTAGAAATTTAAATTAAACTACAAAATATTGTGGTTTACAAGCCTATGGGCATTGCATAGGCATGGTATTTGTTCATGGTATTTGTTATAATGAATCCTATTTAAAGGCTTGAGGAAATCCACTATGGAATGCGGGAGTACTAAGTTAGATCCAACTTAACTCTAGACTCAATCCCTCTCGACTCTTGGTAGATCTCGATTTAAGATGGATCTAAATTGGTCTTAAACACTTCTCACTTGAAAATCTTCTACTATATAGAGCCTTAATATCATCTATCAATATTGTTAATGCGTAAGACATTGTGAATTTAATGTGTAAGACACTATGAATTTAAGTTCAATTTATAATGGTGGATAATAATTTTTTTTTACGAGTAGTAGTATAGCTTTTTTATGAAATTAGACATAGAATTTAACATTTGCAATTCAGTATTATATTTAAATTCAGTATAAAATAGAAAAAATTAAGAAATGGAAATTATAAAAGAATTAATATTAATAATTATTTCATGTTGGTTATTAAAAGAATTATTGGTATGCAAATTAAATCTTGAATGGTGATGCAAGGCTACTCTAAATGCAACTTATGCTAAATATATGTAGATAGATTATTAGGATAAAAGGGAATCAGGCTTTGGGGATGAAGTTAGGGCTTAAGGCTGAAAGGTCGCATGGCCTGCAACCCCTCTTCTCTTGTTTAATAGTCGTCATCTGCTAAGCTTATCTCACTATGGAGGAACTCATAGATTATTCTCCTAATCCATTGGAGAGGGTCAATGTTTGGTGTGGACCTTTGGAGTAGCCCTCTGACAAAGCCCATGTTTTGGATCCAATTGGTTTGTTTATTTATCCAAGACAAACCCATAGGCCCTCGCAACTTCACGTAAGTGATGTACTCCCATCCTACCATCCCATACACACTGCCATAATGATTATTTGACAGTGTTGGGACCATGAACCTCTCCCTCTACATTGACTACCTCCCCTATCACTTTCCTACCAGCAAGCTTGATTTCTTAAGTAGTATCCTTTTGCCAGAAATGCTTCACCATGAAGAGACACTTTCTTAGTCAGTGACGATGTTGCCCCCACCCCCTCCAATTGGAATTTCATCCAAAAAAACCTAAAAATGCATCAAAAGAAATGAAAATAAGCCTATCTTAGTACTAGGAATGCATGTATAGCTCAATGAAATTAACAATATGTAGAAACAAGTAATGGTGGGTAGGTTTTCCAACAAACATATGCGAAAATGGTTTGAACAACATTTTAAACATTGTCTAGGGTACACACCTCGTTATGTGAAATTAATGAAGGGTTGGTTTGGTGGGTCACCACAGAGGAGGAGGATGCAACAAAAATATTGTATGGTAGATGGAATTAGGGTGCACAAGCCTTTTTTGTCAAGTAATAGTTGTATGATTTTGATGTGAGGTCTGAGAAGCTGGTTGTAATTCCTATATGGGTTTGTCTCCTAGGCTTATTGCTTGTATTATTTTATGAGGATGTGTTCCATGAAATAGACAACACAATGGGATTTTATTATGAGGTGGATATGTCCTTTCTTTTTACTCGCTATATGGGGATGGTTAGAATTTTGGATGAGCTTAATCTGGTATCTAGCTTATCATACTCCATTTATATCAACTCAGGCTCACTAAATCGCCACTAGAGTCTCGAATATGAAGGATTTCATTTCAAGTGTGGTTGTTTTCATGCATATGGACATCTTAGCAATGATTGTGCACTAGGTAAGACTTCTTAAAATTGGGTAAGGAATAACTCACTTTATACAAGCCCGCCTCCTCTCTTTGTAGTGTTACTTGTGGCATAGGATGCACCTATCCAAATTTCCCCTCATATTTAACATCTTTTGGTATTAATACCTATACAAGGTGTTGGTTAGAACACAAATTCATCGCCATGGGAGCTTGAAGAAACATAGGGACCTTTGATCTCTCATTGTCTGGACAGTGCCCCCTCCATAAATACGACAAGTTCACCCCCTTTGTCATGTTCTGAGTTAAAAATTGAAAGGGTTATATCTCTTCTATCTCCATGATTCCCTTCCCAGGTCCTATCCCTTTGGATGCCCTTTCAAACCTCTCTTTACCTCTTTCATCTTTGATTTGCTCCTTTATCCATCATTTCCCATCCTTCCCTCCTTCATCTCCCCTTATTACTATCAACTTACATCCTATTTCTTGACCTCCTCCCTAAGCCCCTTCCCTTCCTTCTCCCCCCTATTATAAATTGTGATCATGTTCTCCTATTTAAAACACTACAAAACCCCTTATTCTTAACCTTATAGGTGGCCTTGGACCGCTCGAAGACTAACCCTATAAACCACTAACTAGAGGTAGAAAATCCCTATTGTCTCTAACTCAAAAGTAGGCTCATTCTAAAATTCACCGAGGGAAATAAAAATGTATTTTGAGCACCCTTGGATCTTTAGGCCTCTCTCAAGTTTCCAAATGAAATTTCTCTCCTTAAATTGCAAGGGCCTTTCTAGTCTTAATAAAAATTTTGTATTAAAATGTCTAGTTGCTTCAAATACTCCTCATGTTATTTTTCTACCAGAATCAATGATTGAGGGAACTAAAGCAACCACTCTATTAAAATCATCCTTCCCATATTGTGACTTTGTAGCCAATGATGCAATAGGGCAGTCTAGATGGATAGTTACATGATGGCACATTAAACACGTCCCATTGGTTTCAACTTGGGCTTTTCGTGCTGGTATATCATCCTTTTTTCATATTATGGATGTTGATTTGTTTATCCATGGATTCAATATCTATGGGCCTTATGTTGATAACACATATTTATGGCTATCTTTCATAAATTTTTCTTTCGTGGAATTCAACATCTTTATCATTGGGGGGATTTAAATTTTTCACTTCGGGCTTTCAAGGTTCAAGGATGCATGGATAGATCAAATCCTCTTTCTGATTCTGATTTTTTTACTGATCTCTTTAAGTCCATTAGCTTATGTTTCATTCTGTTGGTTAAGATCCAATCCAACTAATCCAACAATAGAACTGGTTTTTCCCTTGTTTCAAAACGTTTGGATCACTCTCTTATCTCATAAAATCTTTTAGAAAAAAAAAATCTCAATTTTATGCAGTGGACCACTATAGGAGGGGCCTTATATCATCTCCCCATTATTTTGTAATTCGAGGCCTTCCCTTCCAGACCCCCTAGTCCTTCAAAATTAAATCCTTCTTGGTTTGAGGATTCCTCTCTACATGATGCCATAAAAATTCAATTGATCCTTTCTCCTCGACTTGATTACATTCCGCTCCTATACAGTTTCAATAAAATTGTAAGAGAGCCAAGGCCACCATATCAAGGTGGGAAAAACTCGAAAGGGATGAGGCACCCAAATCCTGCATGAATCAAGTTTAAGTGAAAATAATTTATTAAATTAATCTCTTTAAGGGAGATCTCTGCATACCATAGAACCTACATCAAATATCTAGAGGAACAAGTGAGGAAAATTCTCTAGGATAGGGTAAAAGAATGGAGAATGAAATGTAAGGAACAATGGCTACAAGTTGGGGATGAAAGAAAAAAATATTTTCATCCAATTTTCAATCATTACAAGTATATCAATCCCATCTCGGGCTTTAAAAAAAATGATGGATCAGTGGACACATCCTTTCAAGAGATCTCCATAAATGGTTGCAAATATTTCAAAGCAATCTTTAGAAAACACAACATAGAAACCATAGGACACATCTTAGATATCACTAGGATCTTTCCCATATATGTCACCAAAGAAGAAAATAATTCTTTGAAGATTGAAGTCACTAAGGTGAAACTTGGAAAGGTATTGCATAGTTTCCAAAAAGGAAAGATTCCAAGGCTAGATATCTTGCCCATTAATTTCTATAGAGATTGCTACGATTTCTTGGGGGAGTATATACTCTTGGTAGCGGAATACTCTTAGATCACAGGTCAAATTATTTCTCCCTTCAACTCAACCTTCATAGCCTTGATCCCCAAAGTGAAAAATGTTGACTCCTTTGATATATTCAAATAAATTTCCCTATACAAGTCTATTTACAAAATTATATCTAAGGAAATAGCCCTTCGCTTCAAAGAGGTCCTCTCAAACAAAATCTCCTCAAAAGAATTCAATTTTCTAGAAGAAAGAAAAATCCATGAGGAAATTGGACTAAGGATAAGAAGGTCTACACTCCATTCACACACAAAAAAAGAGTTATTCTCTATATGGTGGAACTATCCAAATCTTTTGATCAAGTTAGCTAGATCTACATTAGACTCCTGATTCATCTCAGTTTCAACCATACTTTTGTCACTTGGATTATGAGTTTCATCATCTCTCCTTCCTTTGCACTTATTATTAATGGAGCTTCCTCACCATTTTTCCATAGAGAAAGAGGCCTAAGGCAGGGATTCCCTATTTCTTGACTTCTCTTTCTCGTTGTTGCAAAATGTCTATGCAAGCTCATATCTAACGCCATATCTAGATGTAGTTTCAAAATAATATCACTTGATCGACATTGTCCTCTAACTCATCTTCTCTTTATGGATGATGTTCTTAAATTTTCTAATGTATCATTGGATCATTAGAATTCATTAAAATATATCTTGGAAACATTTTTCTTTGCCATAAGAATGCTCATCAATCACACCAAATCCAACGTCATAGGCTGGGGTCTTAATAGGAGGGACAAACATCTCCTAAAGGATATTTTCTCCTTGGGAATTTCTGATATCAACAAATAAGTAAAACACTTGGGGTTTTTCTTAAATCCTAATAGTTACATAAAATTTGACTAGAATTGGCTCTTGGAAAAGGTTGAAAGATAAATGAGAACCTAGTGCAACAAATGGCTATCCAGGTTTGATAATGTAGTTTTATTCAAGTCAATAATCAAAGTTATTCTAGTTTAATTAGATTCCTTGGCATGGATTCCTTCTGTTATACTACATAAGATCAAGCAATTGTCCCTAATATTTGTATGGTTTGGGAAAGAGGGGATTTTTATTTTTCCCTTATAGCTTATAACTCCATTGCATTGCCAAAGCACAAGAGGGGATGAGGGTTGAAAAATCTAGGTTGGTTTTCAAGAGAACTAGTTGCAAAAGGAGGATCAAAACTTGTTGAAGGTGTAGGATTATAGGCCTAAACCATAGTATCAAAGTATATCATCCCTTTATCTTCTCTAAAATGGGTTCGATCTGTAGAGAATTTATTTTCCAATGGATCCACAATTTGGAAAGCCATTATAAAATATTTTCCTTTAGTAGGTTTACATCTCAACTAAAAATTTAGGAATGGGAATAAAATTCTCATTGCAAAGGACACCTAGATTGGAATTCAAGGATGGCATGTTCTCTTGGAACCTTTTTTGCACTCCCTAAATAATGCAGGTAGATACACTTTAAACCAAATTTCTTCTCAGAATCATTTATAACAGTGTTGGTTGCCTCTGTGGATCTACACATGGATGATTTTAATGTTAAAGCCAAGGAAAAATACATTCTTAGCCTCACCATTTATCACGTAGTGATGTCGTATCTAGAGGATCAGTTGATTTGGACTCCAAGCCGTTTTGGTTCCTACTCTCCAAAATTTGGCTACTTAGCTTTAGAACAAGAAAACTACTCAATTGATCAGCCATTGTGGGGCAAACACATTTGGGACTTAAGTTGTCCCCCCAAATCAAAATCATTCATGTGGATTCATATAAAAAATAAATAACCTACATGGTACAACTTGCAAAAATGATATTTCATTGGACGCATCATGTGCGCTCTCTATCGATTATCACTGGAATCAGTAGAGCATTTGTTCATCTATTGTCCCATCATTTTTGCCATATGGAAGGAATTTAGTAAGATGGAACAAAAAAGATTTGATATGGGAAGGTTCATCAATAAGTAATGTTTTGAAAATATGGCTTGCAAGTCCCCATAAGGAGCACTTACAAGTCCCCCCCAGTTATAGCTACCTAGATAATTTGGCTAGAAACAAATCAAGCATTTTTTAAGGACAAAAAAATCATGTTTAAAAGTTTCCATTCTAAGCCTTGTTATAGCAGGTTTTGTTAAAAAATCTATCACTTAGATTCCTCCTTGCTACTTCCATTAAAACATATTCACCATGGGAATTATTTGACAAATCAACACAAAGAAACCCCTCAGTGGGTGGGTGTTAAGCCGTCAGGCTTGGGTGCTTGAGTGTGCTGGAGTTAGGTTGAGTCGAGTTAGGTTAAGCGACTTGGTGATTTTGAATGAAGAGGGGCATGGGGTGAGTTGCAATGGTGACCAGATGCACCTGAACGAGTTGGAATGAATGTGGTGAGATGGGTGGACGAAGACTATGCCTAAGACAAGTTTGTGGAATGAGTGGAGAAAATGAAGGCACCTAGCCAAGATGGCATGATGAAGACATACCTGAATGATGGCATGATGAGGCACACTCGCTCAGCCAAATGACCAATTACATGGGAAAATTTGAGACATGCTTGAATGAATATGGATATATGCCCAATCGAGATGTGCCCGAATGAAGATGAGCATACCCATCTAAAGTGCACCTACTCGAGTTGAAAATTTCCCAATGATGCAATGAGTGATGCAATTTTATTGGGATTTCACATGAAGAGTTGGCTCGAACGAAGTGAGGTTGACTTGAATAAAGAAATGTCAACTCGAGGAGGATACAGGTTGGCCTAATACCCATGAAAGGTATGTGATGGTTCATGGGAAGGGTGGGTGTATAAATAAAGAGAAGGGAATTTGATATATACATCCAACCAAAGTTCACATAGAATAGCTAGATGAGGACACAAGACGTACGAGGGAAAAGAATGAGCCAAGACTTATGAAGCCTGACTAAGGATCCAAGGAAGAGACAAGAGTCATTTTCTATTGAACATTCTGGATGTAGGGTTAGTGTGGGTTGAAAGACCAAGTATTTGTTTTATGGTTGTAGGCTATGAATCACAGTACTACAATTCAGTTATATTATTTTTGTATGAAGGTTGTGGTAGTGAATTGTTTTTAGTTCATTGCAACTGAGCCAATGTTTGTATATCAAAGTCTTGTAATAAAACCAAAGTGTGGGGAGGTGTTTTGGGAGTTCTCCCTCCCGTTTATTAAAGTGAATTGTTGTTTATGATTCGTGAATGATTATGAATTGATGTTATTACTAAATTTAACTTGATTGAAGTAAAATTGTAATTGAAGCTAAGTTAAAACTATAGGGATATTGTCTAAGATTTGGTTTCAAATTATTCTAAAAGTATAAGATATCGATCTCGCTACAAGGTACATAGGCTAGAGGTGTAGTCCGAGCAGTAGTAAAATAAAGTTTGTTTCACCATTCAGGAGAAACCACGTCGGTACCATACACCTTAGGGGACTTAGAAAACTTATAGTTCGGATGTGTGCCTTGGGGGTGTCACAGTTGGTATCAGAGCATCTTTGTTCTATTTGAAGTAAAATATATTGGTATGACTATCGTTGCCATGATAGTATGGTGGCTAGTAGAGCCGAGTATATGAAGTAGCAAGGTTAGCGAATGGAGGCCTTGGAAGAACAATTAGGATGATTTGAAGAAGAAATAGGGGAATATATACAAAAGTCTAATGAGACAAGAGAGATGTTGATTCCATGACTGGAATGTTTATCCAAGGGGTTAATGAGCTTGATGATGTTGCTACTGATGTTGATCAGATACATGAATCCTATGAAATATTGGGTAATTTGGAGGAATTGGTGGAAAATTTCTCCACTACTATTACAAATGAGTTACAGGCTTTGAAGAAGGTTGTTGGGAAGGGTTTGTTCAACAATTGTTTCCATATGAAAATGAAGTAACCTGAATCTTATGATGGTGAAAGGAACATGAAGATATTGGGAAACTTTCTTTGGAATATGGAAAAGCACTTGGATTTATTGGAGTTGACTTCAGAGGAGGCGAAGATAAGGATTATTGTACCATTCTTGATAAAGGATGCAAATATGTTGTGGAGAAAGCGAGCAAAGAAAATTGTTTTAAGTAACATGACAGAAGACATCACCATATGGGAGAATATGAAGGAAGCGTTGATAGTTCATTTTGTACTGCAAAATGAGACTTAGACTATTAGAGCAAAGGTTAAGTCCATCAAGCAAGCAGGGAGCTTGCAACAACATATATAGGAGTATTCAAGTTTGATGTTGGAGCTTATGGATATGTTCAAGAAGGATATGTTTTTCATCTTTATGATTGGGTTACAATCGGGGGCTCAAGCTGAAGTAAAGAGAGACAAGGTTAAATCTCTTGAAGAAGCCATTTTTGTTATATAAAATATTCTAGATTACCATGAACGAAAGATAGTAGGGAAGGAGAAGGGCGAGAGGAGAAAGAAATTAGATAAAGGTAAGGAAAATAATTTGAAGGAGGATAGAACAAAGTCAAATGGATTTCTGAAGGGAAAGAAACCTCTTGTATGTTGGTTGTGTAGTGAAGAATGTGTGTCCAAGCATTTCCCATTAAGGTAGAAGGCCACAACTTTGCAACAAGATGAGAAGAATGAGATAAAACAAGTTTCAAATGCATCAGTTAGAGTTATGTAGATTTTAGGAGTGACTACAATGAAGGAGGCTACGTCAAAACATGATCCAAAAAGGAGGAAGTTGAATTTCATTAAGATTGATGTAATTGGTAGTTCGTTGATGGATATGTTAGATAGTGGATAATCTCACAACTTCATGAAGGAGGATGTGACTAGGAGATTGGGATTCAAGTTTGTTCCAACCTGTGCATCTTTTAAAGCAGTGAATTTGAAAGGAAGCAAAGTCCTTGGGATAACAGAAGACATTCCAATGAAGATTAAAATTTGGCAAGGGAAGGTTGACTTCACTATCATAGGTATGGATGATTATGAGGTTGAACTTGGCATAGAGTTTATCATCGAGCAGGAGGCTATGCTAGTACCCCATTTGGGGAAATTTTTCATTCATGCAGGACTAAAGGAGTTAGCGATCATTTGTGTGGAGGCCAGACAACAAGAAGATGAGGTTCATGATAGCTTGGATCAAGTGGAGTCCATGCTCATGGAACACTCAAAGTTGATAGAAGCATTGTTAGATGGTATTATGAGTTTTCCAAATAGATTAGAGATGATGGATGCAGAGATTGCATAATATAGTGTGAGGATTTCTAATGAGAGTCACTTTGAAAGTGAAAAGTCCCATCTGCTTGAAGTTTTTGAAGATAATGGCTATAATAGACACCTAGGTCTCAAATCTTTTCAAAAAGCCAGCCTCAAACCTAAGCCGAAAAGGATCCCCATGGTTTTGAAAACTGCATGCATCTTCCTTTCATATGGGGAACTACTAACAAGATCGCACACGTTATGTGTAAGAATAAAGTGCATGCTTCCTTTAAGCCCCTCAGCACTATCTGAAGCTCCCTTAAGTCAGTCAAGGATCCTGTTGACCCCAAAGATATGAAAGGTGTTTACTTAGTCCCTTGCTCATGTGGAACACCCTATATTGGAGAAACAGGTTGTTCCATCAAGCAAAGAATCCAAGATCATGCGAGAGATATTAGGCATAATAGATCCCACTCGCCTACCTTAGCTGAGCATGCATCTAATACTAAACACCACATATGTATTGAAGATTCTCGTGTTTTAGCCAAAATCGATCACTTCCATCATAAGAAGTTTAGGGAGGCTTTAGAAATTGAGAAGCATGGTATCAATCTGAATAGGGATGAAGGTTGGAAAATTAGTAGCAATTGGATCCGTGCTCTCCATTAGTAGTTTTCAATTATTTTCCTCTCTTTTTATTTGGAATTTGATTTTTTGTTTTTATGTTAAGATTCCTTGAATTATTATTATAATTAGTTTCCTCTGATTTTCTATCAGTTTTTTAGATCGTTGAAGTTGTTGTTGTTGTTGTTGTTTTTTTGGAAATTTGCATATTTCTCAATTCTCCATTTTTTATTTATTCATTATTTATCATTATTATGATATTTTTTTTTTATCTTGTTTTTTAAATTTGTATTATTCATTGATCCTATTCTTGACTTCCTTTATTTCTCCATAATTTCAGCATTTCACCTTTTTATTTTTTATATACTTTCCAATTTTATTTCAATGCATGAGGGTTTTGAACGTTTAACTTTGTTTTCATTTTACTTTGACTTTATAACTTTTCATTTTTTTTTACTTTCTAACGGATATATTTGTTTTTCCTTGTTTCCTCGTGAAGCATTCTCTCTCTCTTCTCTTCTCTCTCTCTCTCTCTCCTTTATATATATATATATATATATATATATATATATATATATATATATATATATATATTATATTTGTTTTTCCTTGCTTCCTTGTTTAGATTAGATACTCCACGTTTGCCTTGAGGATGAACCATAGTAGAGGTTCAAAATGTTGGCTCCAAGAAATTATTCGATGTGATCTCTCCGAAAAATTCTCTTTTAAACATTATGGATCACAGAAGTCTAAACTCAGAAATAGTGTGAGATTGTTGATGTTGGAAGGATTGATGCCCATACTTCTACCAATGAGGAGTGTAGACGATATGTGGAGCAACATGAAGATAAGTGTCTCAATTTAGAGGAAGTAGACGTGGATAAGTGGATTGAGAGTTTAGAGCAGGATCCAAACTGAGAATAGGATGAAGATGGAGGGATGTGTGTGGACCAAGATGTAGCCATGGAGATAGATATACCAGACCATGATGATGTGATTTTGATGAAGTTCATAGAGGAGAGTATGGGTAGGTGTTTCTATCCACCCTTGATGAAGTACATTGCAGATAAGTATAGAGGGTTCATACAAAGTATGGGTGGATGCTTCCTGTTGACAAAGGAGTATTTATGCTTCTCTCTATCAACCCCTTGAATCTCATAGGGCGGGTGAGATAGTGGGATAAACTTTCCTATTGTTTTATGCCCAAGTGTTATGATTGATTTGAGATAGAACTTACAAATTTTTTGTACTAAAAAGAAGTTTATTTATAGGAAACATAAAGTAGAAATTTAAACTAAAATTCATATATACAAAAATATGAAAGAAATCTCATAAAAAATGTATAAATAACATTGTATGTTGAATTATTAGCAAATAAAATTAAAAATCAGATTTTAATTAGTAGCAAAGTAATCAATTTTATGGAGTCTTATGACCCCAAAAAATATAGAGCCTCAATTGCGATACAATTCTATAGAAATTAAGAGAAAATACTATGAATAAAAATAAAGTATTCTTCAAGAAGAATATGCAACAAAATAGGCAGAAAATGATCGTTTTATTAAATACATGTCTACGAGTACAACATAACAAAATAGTAGATTCATGTGATGAATTTTTGGAAAAATTAAGTTTTGAATATCTGCAATGCAAAAGAGATCATAAATAGACACTCTAGAAAGAGATAAATTATGAGACATCCTTTAAACACCTTCAAGTGACTTGATCCAATTATGGATAACATGTTTTCTTTTCAAGATCAATGGTTGTTAGCACTAGCTAAATTCATACCAGACCTTCTAGTAGAAAATAAATTAACATGAATTTCAAGTTACCTAAAAGGATATGTTCAAAGGTTGAGTGGGGTTTCCTTTTGGATTGTATCTTCCCTTCAAAAATAATATGCTACCACCTTTGGATCAACTTCTTGTAACTCACAGAAAAATGAAATCAGAAGGAAGGAATAACAACTAGAAATAATTTAATGCATACCTCTCCTTGCAGTTTTCTCTCCTCTTCCTTCATAGGATCTATCCTCTTTTATGGGTCTTTAAAGTAGTTCAGGAAGTTGGAGCACTTTGGGAGTTCATTGTGGTTTAATTTCCAATAAAATGTTAATTAGAATGCGATGATGCACTTTTTTTAAAGGATTAAAGTTAAATTAATTTAACTTTTAAATTATTATGTTTTATTTACTGGAATAGGTGGGACTCTCCCTAATCCATTGAAAACTTAAACATCCTGACCATATAGTTATTATATAATATATATATATATATATATATATATATATATAATATATATATATATATATTTATCATAAATAGATAATTGAAAAATAACAATGGTCCATGCACATATGAATATCTAAAATTGAAGTATGATTTGAACCATGTGAAAACCATATGTCCCCATTGTTCTTATCCCTTCCAAATATGTGAAACCTCCTTATATCTCCCATTTTAATAGAAAAATGAGATAAATTATCAGCAGTAATTATATAGATACATTTCCAAAAATATGTGCAACATTTCATAAAAACTGAAGAAATAAAGTGTTGTCCCAAAATACATGTTGTGTCAAAATCTGTAAATGAGGTAGTGTAGTAGAAAATATATACATGCTGGAAACATGAACCATAAATATGATGATACCAAAATAGAAAATATAACGAGTCTCAATCATAAAAACTAAAAAGTTATCACTAGAAATCAAGTTTGTTGTGAGAGGCAAGTTTTTCCTTCATTTTACTCTATGCTTGTTGTAAAAAACTCATATTGTGCAAGAAACATTATGTTATCTACATGTTGCAAAAATTCAAATTATTCCACGATTCATAAACCTACTATTACAAGAGTTTTTTTTTTTTTTTTTTTTTTTTTTTTTTTTTTTTTTTTTTAAAACACTCTTGGAAAAAAAATTGCAGAGGGAGGGACAACTGCTTAGTGCATAATGAGAACAAACATAATTTGTGGTTTATAAAATAAGGTTATAGTTATATCTTTTCTTTCCATCATAAATCATGAATGTAGAAAGGGTTCAAAGGTAGTTGACTTTTGTAATATAATATTGAATGCATGGAGGGTTTTAAGATATATTAAATGTTATGTAATCCTACCATAACATAGATTTCAACCTAAAATGATATACATATGTCAATGATATATACTAGCAATTGTCCCAAAAGGTACAAAGATAGGCTGATAGGATTATTAAATTGGAATTATTGAATTTTTCTAGAAGAGATGTTGGTTCAAGCCTAAAGGATGAGCAATTTGGGATGGCTAAAGGCTTTCTAATTGTTTTTTATTATAGTAAAATTTGATAATTCATTGGTTTTACTTTCAAAAGCTTGAAGGAATTTGAAGAGCATGTATAGAATTGCTTTGTGGGATTTGATCCCAAAATCATTGATTTGTAAATACATACTCAATGAAATGTTAATTGGTTGAAACCCTACGCAAATGTTTGATATAAGTAAATAAGCTGGAAATTTCTCTAGAAAAATATTTGGTCATCACTGTAAGCATGCATAAGCTTTGACATACTCTATTAGATTCTCTACCATGCATTAGAATGATATCGCATACCTTCAAAAACATGATTGTTGATTAAAATTCTCGTCCTTGAATTTAAGGTAATTTATCTTTCTGTTTCAAAACATTTTTGTTTATGAATTTGATTTCAATTACAACATTCAAAAGAAGCTTCTTTTCCTGAAATAAAGGATAAGATTGCAGGATTAAATCTCTATAATCACTCTGCACACTCGGCGAGGGCAGTCTATAGAAAATAGTTTCAAGTAGATGGTTACAACCTATAAACCCCCGAGTTCGGCCAGTTAAACATCTTTGAAGGTTTTAGGGGTTATATTTGATCAACTTAAATTAATTTGGAGTAACGCTATCGTAGCTTATAAGCTTGCATGCTTTAAGGTGCTGCGCATTTTTACCTTTTACAAACCTACCAGGCATGCAGATCAACACAAAGATACTTTAACAATCTTATAAAAACATAATAGTACATGAATTATTTGACTTCAAAAGTACACATTTGACTATTCTCCCATATCATACAGAAAGAGATATATCCAAGATTAAGCTAAGATTAAAAACATTGTTTTCAATTCAAATGTATATGTTCCAGGAAACCCAACTGTGGCATCACACCACTGAATCCGGCATAAAAGACTACAACTGGATTACTTGTTTAAAATCATGAATAAAATCTTGAAACATTTTAAGAACAAATTATTCACAAAACAGAGAACTTTGGAATAATTAGAAATAGTGATGATCGAGATTCCGAGATTCTGGACATGCGGAGTTTTAGAAAATTGCAGTAACTAAAAAGATGATACTAATTTCAAATGAATTAGTGACTGGAATTGCAGTTAGGTGAAAAAAGGGGATATGTGAATGTATTTTGCAGTAATTAGAGCTTGCATGCTTTATGAAATTTTACACCTTCCTTGAAAATGTTAATTGAGTATTAATGTAGTAGACCTAGAATTTATATGGGGTTAATAGTGCACAGTCAATTCATAGTAAGTTAATGGCCTATCAAATAAAAAGAAAAAGTTAAGTTAATGGTCTATCAAACAAAAAGAAAAAGTCTCACTTTAATGTGTTACCAAGTGTAGTACCAGTCTTGAGAATGAATGGAGTGAGGATCCTAAATATTAAAGGTGAAAGTTGTTATGGTATTAACATATATCTAAGTAAAGTTATTGAGCATATAAAGGCCATATATATAGGAAAACCAAATAACAGTTAGGAATAAGGAAAGAAGTAGTTATATCAAAGCAGTGGTAAGTTGATAACCAAGATCTAAACCAGAACATGGTATTTTTTAAGAGACTAATTAAATTATTTAAGGGTGAATTAGTTGTGAGGCTAAGGTTTGTAATAACATAGAAATGTGACATAAATGAGGTAAAACAACAATTAATTGAACACTTTTCAGTTATAGGTTACCAATAAACATTATAGAAATCAAAGTAATAATGAACAGAAAAATGCCTAGAAAACTCATTTCATCAATGAAACACATGGCATCTTCAAGAAGAAATCAATAATACACCAGGAAAACAAGTAATCATTTCATTTTAATGCCAATGCATATGACGGATTGCAGCAACCTAAGTAACACATTTCAGGCTAGAAATATAATGAAAATTGAACAAAATAAACCGTAGTATGCCAGAATTTAAAACTCAAAGGATAGTGTTGACTTTATAAAAGACAATCTGAGTGAGAATTCTTCTAAAATGACAACGATAAAATATTGGCTCTTATTCTGCCCTTTGAATGAGCAAGTCAAATGGATGATGTGATTGGTCGTAATGGAAATAGTGTTAAAGAAAAAATTGTACCAGGCCCATAATGTTAATAGGGATATAAGGATTGATGACGGGGAAGAATTTTTTTGTTACAATGCATGGGTTTATAGAAAAAGTTGGAGCCTCTGATTAAATTGAACAGTTCATGAAAACCAAAGGGAAAAATGTGACTTTTTATTTCTCAAATTTTTAATTTAATCTATTTGATTGTGACTTAGAAGAAGAATATTCCAAACCATCATATTTCAACGGTTTGTCATTTAATCTATTTGATTGTGACTTAGAAGAAGAATATTCCGAACCATCATATATCAATGGTTTGTCATTTAGACCAAAAAAAAAAATGGCAACTAATACTTTTCAACACTTTAATTTAATCCATTTGATTATGACTTAGACAAAGAATATTCTAGACCATCATATTTCAATTGTTTGTGACTTAAAAAAAACAAGTGATCGACTCTAAAAAAAATTCATTCTGGTTAAGATAAAAAAACCATGATATTTTTAAAAATATAATAGAGAATTCTTCAAAATTTGAAATTCCTCGGGTCAAATTCTAATAGAGACTAATGTGTAATTATAAATATAAATATAATTATTAATTTTATGTATTTTATTTTATTTTGTTATTTTTATTTTTAGTTTTAAGTAATTTGATCAGTTTATAATATTTTATTGATAATTATATTTTTTATTTTTACTGAGCCAAATATTACTTTAACAAATATTCTACCATGTTATTAGAAAGATGACACACATTTTTGTTTAATTATGCATTACATATTATAATTTTTTTATTGAAAAATTATTTATAATTTTATTTAAAACCAAATTACATTATAATGGAAACTCTTCACCAAATTCAACAAAACAATATATTGCATTGGTCCCTTGATGCTTTCTCCTTAGTTTCCTTGGAGACTCTGTCAGTTTCATTTGTTGAGCCATTTCGCCTTCTATTTTCTCCCTTGCATCGAGTGCGCCAGAACACTTCGATCAGGAACAGTCTGCTGCCACTGTACTTTCCTCGGGGCATTCAAGTTGAAGCCTCGGCATGTAAATTCACCGATCTTGAAGTGTTTTACGGATTTGGCTAGGTAATCACAGCAATCCAACTGGATCAATCCTAAAAGTCGTTGTCAGGTTGATCCAAATACACCTTCCAATTTCCCTTTCTTGCTTAAAAAAAATAAAAAAATTGGGCAAATTCTTAAATGTTGTTTTCACTTTGCTCTTGCGTGCAGGTTCACGCTCTTCGAGAACTCACCTCATTGCATCAGAAGTCGGAAGTTCATAATTTATCACTGCATTTTAGCTGCACTGCACTCCACGAAGCTTCAGCTTCAACAACGCCCTCCGAGCAAGCATCAACACCCTCTGAGCAATAGCATTGCTCCTCACGGCAGTGGCAGAGAGATTAAATGCCACGACAGGATCCTTCGCTCGGCCTGTAGCAACCTCCACGCTCAACCTCCGAGCTCCTTTGCCACCACAGTCCACCCCTGCTCTTTGCCTGTTCCTCCCACCACGGCTCATGATCTACGCAGAAGATCGCTCCATGCTGCCACCACACCTGCTCAGTATCCCATACTATGCCACCGACCCGTGCCTTCGAGCCTCGTTGCTACTCAACGACTACACATGAGCTCCTCTCAAACAAATTCGCCTCGCAGTTTTTTCTTTGAGATGAGTTCATTGTGATTTAATTTCTAATCTAGTGTTTAATTAGAACGTGAAGATGGGATTTTTGTAGGAGAAAGTTAAATTAATTTAACTTTTAAAGAATCATTTTTTATTTACCTATTAGGTGAGACCTCCTAATCCATGAAAACTTAAACTTCCTGACAATATAATTATATATATATATTTATTGTAAATAGATAATCTGAAAATAGCAATAGTCCATGCACATATAAATATCTAAAGTTGATATATAATTTTAACCATATAAAAAGTATATCTCTCCATTCTTTTTGTATCTTCAAAATATGTAAAATCTCCTTATGTCTCCCATTTTAAAAGAAAAATGAGATAAATTATCAGTAATAATCATATAGATGCATCTCCCAAAATATTCTCACATGTCATAAAAACGAAAGAAATAAAGTGTTGTCCTAAAATACATGTGCTAATAATGTGTTTATAAAAGATGGTTATAGTCATATGTTTGCTTTGCATCATAAATCATGAATGTAGAATAGGTTCAAAGGTAGTCGACTTGTCATATAATATTAAATGCAGGGAGGGTATTAACATATATTAAATTGTATCCAAGCCTGCCATAGCATAGATTTCAACTGGAAATGTTATGCATATGTCAATGATATAAAGATACTAGCATACAAAATCTAGTTGGGCGAAAGAAAAAGACAAAGCAACTACTTTTTACTTGCATTCAGGCAAGAGATATAGCTTGTCTATTAATGTGTGAGGATAATAAATGAATGGGCATTTTAAAAACCTTTCAAGATGCATTAATAATTCCTTTGTCAAAGGACAACATGGGGGCAATGTAGATAATTTTGGGAAGGATACAAATATAATGCACACCCATGAATGGTGATTTTTACAGGCACATAGGAGGATTTTGCTTGCTTCCATTAATTGAAATGGGTAATTCCTTTCCCATATTTGGGTAGAGGCACGAATAAAATGTTTTTATGAGAAAAGGTGTGTAAGCAACAAGGTGTGTTGTAAGGATTCTGGACACCACATATCTCCACAATGGTATGATATTGTCCACTTTGGGCCTAAGCCCTCATGGATTTGCTTTTGGACTTACCCCAAAAGGCCTCATACCAATGGAGATATAGTCAATGTGGGACTATTGGTCGTATACCCAACATGTGTAAGTTCAACATAATGGAAATCCGCAATAAATAATGTACATCATTTTTTAACTCGGGATTAAATGAATTTATCGACTCATCTTTGTCTTCGGTGTTGGTTTTGTTTATAGTGGAATTTTTCTCACCAGTGATCTTTGATCACAACTGCAATATCTTGGCACATGATCTTTTAGATAGAAGAGACCCTAATGTAACCCCTTTAGACTTGGATTCGAACTCCTGCCCTCAGAATAACCTCGGTGAAACCTTATCTTTAAGGTTTCAACATTTTCTTTTGGTATATTTAAATATAGGGTCGAATTGTTTCATTTCAATTTTCTATTTTAAATGATCATTATTAATGTAGTGTTTTTTTTGTTTTTTTTCACTTAAAATTAAACAGCTATTTAATTTAATATTATAACACGAATTTAATTATATTATAATAGTTATTAAAGATTTATGTGATTGTAAAATAAAATATTACATAAATTTTAATCAATTATAATATTTATAAAATTATGTTTATTAATTTTTATAATTTGATTAATATGGGTAATTTTTTTTTATTTAATATTTTCACAATCAAATTTATATTATATTAATATGTATATAGTGTTATAGAATGGCTAAAAATAAAATTTATTAAATATTTTAATTATAATATATTTAATGATTATATAATGTGTTATATATATTGTGTATCAAAATTTAAATTTGAGTTAAACAATGTAAGAGCTATTTTATTTAATATTTATAACAACCAATTTTAATTATATTAAATATGGGATTATAATATTAAGTGAATGTTCAAAATAATAATATCTTAATATTATTAATGTTATTAAAATTTTAATAATTTTGGGTTAATTATTAATGTTAACTTCTATTAATTTCTATTTATAGCAACTAATTGTATATAATTTTAAACTTGTATATAATATTGTGTAATGTTAAAATAAATATTACATAATATTTAATATATATAATGTTATATAAAATTACGTTATATATAAATTAAATATATATATTATATTTAATATTTATATATATATAATATATATATATATATATATAATATAAAGAGTTGTAATATAATATTATATTTAATGTAAAAGAAAGAGATGGGTAGAGATGATGAGAGAGACAAGATCGCAGAGAGAGAAAGAGAGTGATGGAGAGCGGAGAGAGAAAGAGAGTGAGAAGCAGAGAGAGAGGGATAGAAGAAGAATAGAGAGGGAGACACATAGATGGAAGGGGGAGAGAGGGGGAGAAAGAAGGATGCATTGATTTAAATGAAGTTGATTTCTAATCTTATTTGATTGTTTGCACTCAATATATTGATTTCATTGTAGATGTTGATTTCTAATCTTGTTTGATATCTTGCACTAGGTGCATTGAGTTCAGTGTAAATGTTGATTTCTAATCCAATTTGATTGCTTGCACTAAATGAATTGATTTAAATGTAGATATTATTTTTTATTTGATGTAACTAGACGTGTGATATTCATTGATTTGAAAGTAATTACAGATGGATGAAGAGAAGGACAAAGAGGAGATACTGACAGAGTTGAAGAGAAAGAAAGAGAGTTGGGGATGGAAGGAAGATACAGAGGGAGGTGGGAGAGAAAGGGAGAGAGAGAGTGAAAGGAGAGAGAGTTATCGAGAGCGAGGGGAGGGAGGTATGAGAGAAAGGGAGAGAGAGGAAGGACAAGGGAGAGGACTTGAGAGAGGGAGGGAGAGAGAGAGGAGGAGAGGGAGGGATAGAGAGGAGGAGAGGGAAGGGGGGAAGGGGAAAGAAGAAAGACATTGAGAGAGAAAAGAGGAGGAAAGGGAAGGGGGGACGGGGAAAGAAGAAAGACATAGAGATAGAATAGTGGAGAGGGAGAGGGGGTGACAAGGGAGACATGGAGAGAGAGAGATTTTATGTTTGGGGGTGAGATAGAGAGACCGAGAAGGAGAGATCGGGGGAGATATAGATATAGATGGAAGGGGGAGAGAGGGAAGAATATTTCTTGCATTATATGCATTGATTTTAGTGTAGATGGTGATTTTTAATCCTATTTGATTGTTTGCACTCTATGCATTGATTTAAGAGAATATGTTGATTTCTAATTATATTTGATTGTTTGCACTAGATGCATTGATTTTAGTGTAGAAGTTTTCTAATTCTATTTGATTTCTTGCACTAGATGCATTGATTTCAATGTAGATGTTTATTTCTAATTCTATTTGATTGCTTTCACTAAATGCATTGATTTTAGTGTAGATATTGATTTCTGATTATATTTGATTGCTTTCACTAGGTGCATTGATTTTAGTGTAGATGTTGATTTCTAATCCTACTTGATTTCTTACATCACATGCATTGATTTCAGAGTAGATGTTTATTTTTTATTTCATGTGACTGGATGTATGATGGTACATTAATTTTAAAGAGATTGGATTAACAATGTGCATTGATTTCAGTGTAAGCACACAAAATTGATTGATAATGTGCATTGATTTTTGTGTTATAGTAATTCAACCTATTAAAATTGGAGAGCAAGAGAGACAAGGTACGATATTTACTACAACAACTCCAGTTAAGTATTGGAATGGTTTACGATTTCAACTTCCCTTTTCATATAATTGATATGAAAAGAGGGAAAAACTAACAAGGGTGACAATAAGAATAGTAGAAAAAAATAGTTTGAGATTGATCACAATGAAAACTATTTGTAATTGACAGCATTCTTAGAAACGTGTCGACAAAGGAATTCGAATGTGATTTATGCTGAAAATTCTTCTCAAAAAACATTCTTATTATTCACATTTTTCTCCATCAACATTATTACATTGTCACTTTGCATTCAAAATTTGTATTTCATCATTTTTCATCATTAAAGTTATTAACAAAATCTATCATTTCAACAAACTGAGGTAACTGAGAAAGTTTGAAATTAAAACTGCTCTTCAAGATATATTTAGTAATAATTGGATGAACACTATTAAGAATGAATTAGTTGTCAAAAGTTGTGATACCTAAAATTAAATGAAATAGATGTGCACTATCAATCCTCCTACAAACTATTAACAATATTATCTCTCTTCTTCGTCACCAACTAATTACTAATAGGAAATTAAATACACATATAGAAATATAACACAACAACTGTAACATTCACAAACATTACCATCCAAATCCAAACACATAAACACACAAAACACTCAAAGCATCTAAACAAAAACCTACAAACCATTCAAGGCAAACAAAATAGACTAAATTAAAGAATATAATGCTATTGTCATCTCAAGAAAAGAAAACATAATGTATGAATATTATCTCAAACATATAAATAACAATGATAATATAAAAAAAATGACATTGCTGCCCTCGACTAGAACTAGCCTAGAACCATCTAACTTCAGATCTATCATGCGCCGAGAGGACTCAAATTCCTCGAGGTGAAAACCTTTTCTAAAATTATACACTCAAAAAATAAGGTTTACACCTAGAAGGATTTGATCCCTCTCGGCACATGATAGATCCGAAGTTAGATGGATCTAGGTTGGTAAATACACAATTTGGTGAATAATGTAAACCCTCCATGGTCCAAGTTCAAAGCACGACTTAATAATATTATGAGGTGGACAATGTTTTGGTTCTTTTAAAAAAATTTTGCGTAGATGTCATATATGAAATGCTAATTTCAACTATGAAATACAGTGGTTCATAAGTCATAAAAATGTTGCATGCTATGCTTTTTAAAAAGAATGATGCCTCCTTTAATCATGTGAAACAACCACAAACATATCGTATAAACCATAAAATTACAAATAATCCTTCAAACCTTCGATCCTGCCACCATAATGGAGATCTGATCATACACGGGATATATAAATGTTGGATGGTATTGTTATGAAACCAGCTCAAGAAAAGATAGAAAAGATAGATCAACGCCTTAGAATTCAGCCTCTTCCAGGGGGCAACCTCCTTTACATTACATAAATGAACAATTCTTCGATGATACAAATGACAAAACCTCCCTTCTATATATA
>APFE031448095.1:99332-118715 GCA_000404065.3 Pinus taeda | reverse complement strand
TTATCCTTCTCCTTGCGCTCAGGTTCCTTCTTCATTCAGATCCAGATCTGCACCATAACCCAATCACAGTATTCCAGGTCTAGCACTTTATCAGATATTCAATAATTCAGAAGATATCTTGCCAAATGATCTCCTTCCTCTTTTATAGCCTTAGGCCCTTCACAATACCACGTACCAAAAACCATAACAATTCAATACCATGGACCAATACTTGGGATCAACACTTATGACGAGATACCATGGCCCAAAACCATAGGTTCAAATACCAAGGACTAAATACCATGAACCAACCATAAGATTTCCCATGTGCGTGTGCTTTTCTCTGCATGAAAGTGCGTGAACTTTTGGTTCACACCTTTTGTGCGGGAGACCTGTGGAACCAGAAAATAACTTTGTTGCACTATAATTTATCATCTGAGATGAGTGGGTTTCCATCAAGTCAACATATGTATCATAATGCCAACAAGGAGGCAACGAGAGGTGATCGCCTTAGGTGGATCTGTCTATGTAGTAACCACTAGGGATGGAATTTAATAGGAAAATTGCTTGTCATGAGGTGATTTCCTCGTCAAATACAATTAAAAATTTTTAAAACCTTCAAGATCCTTTTTTAAAATTGTGAAGATGGGTCTAGATATCCTTCTTTAAAATTGTGAAGACGGATCAGAGAGGTGTGAAAACTGTCAAATTTAACAAGTGAGTCCATTTTGAAATTCCAACCCTAGCGATATTTGTAAACCACACATAAAAAATAATATATATAATATAATAAATTATAATAAATATCTTGTACTTATTAATAAATACAATTTATTAAATTTAAATATATATATGATAATATATATATATATATATATATATATTATATATATATATATATATATATATATATATTATATATTAGAAGAATTATTTTCCTCTTACCCGAACTGAACATAGAATGAGCCAATCCAATTTATTTAAATTAACTTTAATATGGTTACCGTTCCTAATATGTGTAATGTAAACATTAAGTATGTCCGTAAAATACAATCCAAATTTAACTCAGTAGAGTGGTGTGAACGAGTGAGAAGGTTAATAATTCAAAATCTGAGTAGTGGAACCAAGAAGGCCAAAGTCCATCACTCGTTTTTTAATGCTTTGTGGGAACGAGTGAGAAGGTTAATAATTAAAAGTCTGAGTAGTGGGACCAAGAAGGTGAAAGTCCATCACTTTTTTTTTAATCCTTTTCTTTTGAGAAACAACCAAGCACGTATGCATTAAATTATGAGTGGATAAGGTCTTCATCTTCGCCTAGAAGGCATATTTCTTTTCTTTTGAGAAACAACCAAGCATGTATGCATTATATTATGAGTGGTTAAGGTCTTCCATGAAGGTATCTTCTCTTTGTGTTGTATAAAATGAAGTAAAGAAATAATAATGAAGGAGGGAATTTCAATGACATTGGAATTTTGTGATATTTGGCAAAAGAGGTTACAATTTTGTTTGGAAAAATAGAAATTTTGGTAGGATTTTAAGAAAATCTAGATTTTTGGTTTTCATTTGGCAAGAATTTTGGTGGTAAACATCGGTAGACAATGCCACATTACACTAGGTACAATTAGACCACATTCTACTAGGTACAATCACTAAGATGTCTTAGCAGGCTTGAACTTGTAGAAATTCTCACTGTAGATTAATCTGATTATGCAATGTACTAAAGCAAAATAATTAATCTACTTCTACAATCAAACTTGCGGAATCTTAATCGATTTTGAGCAAGATCAAATAGAACACATATAACAGAGAAGAAGAATCAATCACACATGAAACACAGAAGAATACTCTGGGGAAGGCCTCAGCTAAAAAACCCGCTATCTGTATTATCATACAAGTGGAAATATCTCAGGATTACACAAAGCTTTAACTCTCAAGCTATCCAACTCTCAGTACAATCCCTCACTGCTGCTCATAGACCGAACAGACAACACATATGCCTTTCCCTCTGTCCTCCAAGCCTCCTATTTCCTTGTGCAGTTTCTCCTGGGTCCTCCAGCTGCCACCTGCGTGATTCTCACCTCACACACTACTCTGACCTCTGTAGTAACTACGCAATCCTAAAGGAATGAATTCCTTTTGCATGCAAGAGATATTCTCATAGGAATATTCTAGCAACTGATAGTACATTGTCCCTACCTTTAATCTCAACTGGGTCTCTGTCTGAACTAAAATGCATGAGTTCTTTATGAGAGAATATTCAGTTATCTGGAGAACACTAGTTGCATGCATGCATGCATTAATTGACTAAAGTTACAATTAGTTCCAAAAACTGTTTGGAACTAATTTAATTGGACTTAAATCAGTTAACTGAGCTAACTAATTACAACTCAAATACAATTCATCCTTATCTCCTTAATTGAGGGATAACTTCCTCAATCAAAGGGATAATTGTTGCATGTCTTCACAAAGACTTCATGTTTGAATTTCTCCAACTAATTAACTCAAGATGAATTAATTAATTATTTTTCAAATCGCTGGTGAGAGTAAATTCGAATTTTAATTCTCAATTTTAATTCAAGGACAAATTAAATTTGGAATATATCCTGAAATGCTATCTATAACAATGCTATTTTTAGCATTTCTCTTTTTAGCATTTCTTGTTGCTATTTTCAACACTCCCTCTCAACAAAAAAGGGATTATTTTCCACCTGGATCCTGTCTCTATGGAACTCGAATTTACACTTTAATAATGCCTTAGTCAAAATGTCAACATCTTGCTCCTCGATCGAAATATACTGCAACAACATGATCCTTTTCACCACACAGTCTCTGAGATGCTGATACCGAATGTCTATGTGCTTGGACCTCTCATGAAATATTGGATTCTCAGAGAGTTTGATACAACTCTGATTATCACAATAGATCACAGTTGGATCCATCCTCTGATCAAACAAACCAACTAGAATTTTCCACATCCAAATGGCCTCATATGCTGAGTGACTTGCAATCATGTATTCAACCTTTGCTAAGCTAAGTGCAGTTGGCCTCTGTTTCCTGCTATACTAAGAAACTGCAACTAAACCAAGGTTGAAAATTCCTCCTGATGTTCTCTTTCGATCTGATGGACTTCCTACCCAATCTACATCTGTGAAGCCCAATAGTTTCACTCCCTCTGATTGTCTGTACCATAATCCATACTGAGATGTGCCTCTGAGGTATCTCAAAACATGCTTCGCAGCCTTCCAAAATAGCTTGGTAGGTTGAGCCATGGCTTGACTTAGCTGGTTCACCGCAAAGCACAAATCTAGTCATGTGTTCACTAAGTACATCAGTGAACCCACAAGTTGTTGATACACAGTAGCTTCTACTACTTCTCTTGAAGTAGCATCCTCCTTCCTCCACTTACCTACTAGGGGAGTCTGCCTGGGCTTGCACTTCTCCATGTGGAATCTCCTGAGTATCTCATTAGCATAATTGCCTTGAGACACAAACACTTACCCAACTTTCTGCCACACTTCCATGCCTAGAAATTAGTGCATGAGACCCATGTCTTTCATCTCAAACTCTCTTGCAAGGTCCTCCTTACAAGACTTGATCAATTGATCATCACTTGTTAATATCAGATCATCAACATAAAGAACAATGATCGATTGCTTACCTTCCACCATGATCTGGTATAGGTTCGCATCTGCTTCACTCTTTGTGAAGCCCAACCCGGTGAAGTAGTTGTCGATCTTGGTGCTCCAAGCACGAGGTGCTTTCTTCAGCCCGTAAAAAGCTCTCTTGAGTCGGCACACATGCAACTCACGATCGAAGGTATCGAATCCTTCTGACTGCTTTATGTACACCTCTTCCTGCATCTGTGCTACTGTTGGTCCTTTCTCCTAGCACTACATTTGCACTACACCTCCTCTCATCATGTTGCATCGTGCTGTCCACTGCTGCACTGCACCTCAGTTACTAAGAAGTAAGTAACTTATCTCCCAACTGACCTCCCTATTGGGCTAGAAACACCCTCTGATGCTGAAGCTCCCTCTGCTGCTCCATCCGCATCTGTCTCTACCCACTCAGCTAGTCCTGCTACTCCTCATCGGGGCTTCGGTAGCAAGGTCTAATCAAAGGGGTTGGGTACCTCAAGGATCTTGCCCCCATTTTAGTGTTCTTGGGACTATCACTTCACATTACCCCACCTCCCACTCGGAGGTATGGTTTCATGTGATCCCTCTAATGACTTGGCTCGAAATTTCCCCCTACTAGAGGTCTTTGCATGAGTCGATGCCTCCACTCGGTCTCCTCTCGGCTTCTCTAACTATGGCTGCTTCACAATTGTCTGAGACTTCTTCTGGCACTGCATGTTGAGAGGTAATGTACTATCCCTCTAAAGCACCAAGTCTCCAACATTGGTCTTGCTCCTCAAGGCTTTGCATGTATCTTGAACCTCAAGAGCATACAGGTTCTTGACTCGTCAACTGATCTACTTCACCTGTCATGTGGTGATGTGTATAAGGAAAACCTTTCCCTTACTGAAGACAACATTGTAGCCTTTGTCATCCAACATTACGATCGATAGCAAGTCTTCTTCAATCCAGGCACATACTTCACATCTATCAAGGTAATAAGAGCTCCATGCTTCCTCTGAAAAGCAATCGTGCCCACTCATGAAACACTATAATTTTCATCATAACCCATCTCTATGTGTATCTTTAGGTCTTTCTCCTCCAATGTACTGAACAAACTCTTATCGCCGGTCATGTGGAATGAGGCTCCATTGTCAAGAAACCAGACACAACCCATCATCGATGAAACCATGCATGCGATGAGGGTAAAATCCAATTCGAATTGAGAGGCTAGGGCCTCGCCTTCAGATCCTTCCAAGGATCCCTTCTTGGATTTCTTCAATGGAAAATTAGTTGCATAATGGCCGACCTCATGACAATTAAAGCATCTCACTTTAGATTTGTGAACCTTCTTCCCTCCATCGGAAGAACTCGATTTGGAATGGGAATCCTTCCCTTTGCCTTTCCACGTCTTACTTGCTAATGCTATATTTTCTTTATCATCATGCTTAGATGAAGAACCACCTTTGGTGCTCCTCCTGATCTCCTCCTGCATCAGGTTTAACCATAGTCATTCCCAATATAGTAGTTTCTCTCTTCCATTCACTGAGTCCTGGTAGTTATGCTAGCTCTTAGGAAGACCGAGGAGAGAAAGACTCACCATATCATCATCGGTTGTCGTGATTCCTACACTTCCAAGCTCATCTCTGTAGGTGGTGAGCTTGTTTAGATATGTAGAAATCATGTTGCCCTTTTCACACTTGATTTTCCAAAGCTTGTCCTTCAACGCCAACTTCCTCTGGTCACTGCTGTTCTGATATAGGTCCTTCAATGTCTTCCACATTGAAAACAGAGTCTCCTTACCATGGAGACTTGAAACAATATGGTCTCGAACTCCCTCTAGAAGAATCCTCCTCGCTCTCGCCACATATTTCTTCCGTTCTGCCAATTATTGGGCATTAGTTGTTGCTGGCTTGGGGACTTCTTGATCAATGGAGTCCTTCAAACCATTTGTTTCTAATACTGCTTCCATGCGATCCTTTCATGCTATGTAATTCAAGCTGCCATCTAGGGCATACTCGAGTCTTAAGCCATTGAACGCCATTAGCAAACTTTGCGATGTGATAAGAAATTGATTTTGTACCTACAATCAAGAACTTCAAACTTCTCCCTTCTTTGTATATTGTTCTCCACTTTGATTACCTTTCCTTTGATACCATGTAGAAATCCTCATTGTAGATTTATCTGATTATGCAATGTACTAAAGCAAAATACTTAATCTACTTCTACAATCAAACTTGCGAAAGCTTAATCGATTTTGAGCAAGATCAAATAGAACACATATAACAGAGAAGAAGAATCAATCGCACATGAAACACAGAAGAATACTCTGGGGAAAGCCTCAACTAAAAACCACGCTATCTTTATTATCATACAAGTGGAAATATCTCAGGATTACACAAAGATTTAGCTCTCAAGCTATCCAATTCTCAGTACAATTCCTCACTGTTGCTCATAGATTGAATAGACAACACATATGCCTTTCCCTTTTTCCTCCAAGCCTCTTATTTCCTTGTGCAGTTTCTCCTGGGTCCTCCAGCTACCACCTGTGTGATTCTCACCTCACACACTGCTCTGACCTCTGTAGTAATTGCGCAATCCTCAAGGAATAAATTCCTTCTGCACGCAACAGATATTCCCATAGGAATATTCTAGTAATTGATAGTACAATGTCCCCGCATTTAATCTCAATTGGGTCTCTGTCTGAACTAGCATGCATGAGTTATTTATGATAGAATATGGAGAACACTAGTTGCATGCATGCATGCATTAAATTACTGAACTCACAATTTGTTCCACAAACTGTTTGGAACTAATTTAACTCGACTTAACTTAGTTAACTGAGCTAACTAATTACAACTCAAATACAACTCATCCTTATCTCCTTAATTAAGGGATAACTTCCTCAATCAAAGGGATAACTGTTGCATGTCTTCACAAAGACTTCATGTTTGAATTTCTCCAACTAATTAACTCAAGATGAATTAATTAGTTATGTTTCAAACAGCTGGTGAGACTAAATTCGAAATTTAATTCTCAATTTTTATTCAAGGACAAATTAAAATTGGAATATATCTTGAAATGCTATCTATAGCAATGCTATTTTTAGCATTTTTTGTTGTTATTTTCAACAGAACTCATGCTATGTGGGACACAAATCGTGAAGCATACCACTTCACTTGAGCTAAGTTTCTTTGACTAATGGGGAATCAAAATTATTGAGCATGTATGATGGGTAAAATATTTTCCAAAACCCTTATAATTTGGATATGTTTGAATGGGAAAACAAAATTATTGAGCATATCTATGATGCGTAATAAAAATTTTAAAACCTTTATAATTTGCATATGTGTTGGAGGTAAATGTGAAGTACAAACTTTATGGAGCTAATTATTCAGGTTTCTGGGAATTCAGGATATAATGGTTTTTGGTGATTCCTTGAATATAATTCACTATTTATATTTAGGATATCTCCCCTAATATACAAAGTTAAATCAAAATTTCAAGCGAAATTATTAGTTGTATTAATCTATTTCCAAGAAGAAATGTCTCAACATTCATCAAACAACTCCCACGCTTATCACATGGTTAATTTGGGGTCATGACTATAAATTTTAATAAAGTATATATCCCCTTCTTTCCATAAACCAAACATGACAAATAATACTACATAAAATTGATTTATAATAAATATTAAATTTTAATATTCATTTTTTATATAAATATTTAATAATATATATAACTTTTTAAATTATAATAAATATTATATTTCTACTAAATAAGAAATTTTCAATAATTAAAAAATATAGTTATATAAATATTTTAATATCTTAAAATTTCTTTCCTCATGCACCAGATAAAATTTCTTTAGGAACATATAATGAGATAATCTAATTCATTTAAATTAACCTTGATAGGACAACCATCCCAAATATGTGTAATGTAAACATTAAGTTTGTCTGTATGATCCAAAATTTAACTCAACAAAATAGTGTGAATAAGTAAAAAAAGTTACTAATTAAAACTCTAAGTTGTGGGACCAAGAAGACCAAAATCCATCACTTGCTTTCATTAACTCGAAGACCAAAGACCACATTTCTTTTGAGAAATAAAAAAAGCTCAGATGCATTAAATTATGAGTGGTTATGGTTAAGGGTTTCCAGGAAGGAATCTTATCTTTGGGTGGTACAAAATAAAGTAATGAAATAATAATGGTGGGGAAGAACAAAGACATAGAGTGATAGAGGTTGAGAGATAGGGGTAGTGACGATGGAGAGATGGAGATAAATTGAAAGAGATGGGAGAGGAGGAGTGAAAACAGAGAGAGGGAGAGGAGTGAGAGAGGTAGAGAAGGGTAAAAGAGGGAGAGGGTGACACAAAGATGGAAGGGGGAGAGAGAGGAGAGAGGGAGGGAGATACTGAGAGGATTGGAGGGGAGAGAGAGAGAGAGAGAGAGAGAGAGAGAGAGAGAGAGAGAGAGAAATGTAGGAGAGGAAGGATGAGAGAGAGGAGGAAAGAGGGAGAGATAAATATATGGAGTTGGAGGGGGAGAGAGGGAGGGAAGAAGAAAGACATAGAGAGTGAGAAGTGGAGAGAGAGAGGGAGTGACAAGGGAGAGATGGAGAGCAAGAGTGTATGTTTAGGGGTGAGATAAAGAGACAAAGAAGGAGAGATAGAGAGAATGGGGGAGAGAGGGAGGGATATAGTAACATAGAGAGAGAGAGAGAGAGAGAGAGAGAGGAATAATGAGAGATAATACTTGAGAGAGAAGGAGAGTGATGGGGGAAGAGAGAGGCTTAGAGGGCAGAGAGAGAGAGAGAGAGAGAGAGAGAGAGAGTGATGGGGGAAGAGAGAGGGAGGTATGAGAGAAAGGCAGAGAGAGGAAGTACAAGAGAGCATATTTGAGAGAGAGGAGGAGAGAGGGAGAGAGAGAGGAGGAGAGAGGGAGGGATAGGGAGATGGGTTTGGAGGGGGAGAGAAGGAGGGGAGAAGAAATACATATAGAGTGAAAAGTTGAGAGAGAGAGGGGGGAGAGATGGAGAGAGAGTGTGTATGTTTGGGGGTGAGATAAAGAAAAAAATAAGGAGAGATGGAGAGAATGGGGGAGAGAAGAAGAGAGGAGAGAGGGAGGGATATAGTAACAGAGTTGGAGGGTGAAGAGTAAGAGAGAGAGAGAGAGAGGAAGGAAGAGAGAGAGGATGTGAGAGAGTGGAGCGAGGGAGGGAAAGAGAGATGGAGTTGGAGGGGGGAGAGAGAGGTAAGAAGAAAGAAATATAGAGAGAAAGGTGGAGACAGAGAGGGCGTGATAAAGATGATGGAGAGAGAGGGAGAGAGGAAAGAAATAGGGAAGAGAGATAGAAGCAGGGGAGAGAGAGAGAGAGGGAGAGAGAGAGAGGAGGAGGGAGGGATAGGTAGATAGATTGAAGAAATAGAGTGTATGTTTTGGGGGTGATATAGAGAGGCAAAGGGAGATAGATATATAGATGGAAAGTGAAGAGAGGGAAGAAGAGGGAGAGGGAGAGAGGGAGGGAGGGACAAAGAGACTGATAGATATGGAGTGAAATAGAGTGTGTGTTTGGGGGATTGAGATAGAGTGGAAAATAAGGAGAGATGGAAGGAGATATAGATATAGATGGAGGGGGGAGAGAGGGAAGAATATTTCTTGCACTAGATGCATTGATTTCAGTGTAGATGGTGATTTCTAATCCAATTTGATTTATTACACTAGATGCATTGATTTTAGTGTAGATGTTAATTTCTAGTGATATTTGATTGCTTGCACTAGATGCGTTAATTTCAATGTAGATGATTTCTAATCCTATTTGTTTTCTTGCACTAAATGAATTGATTTCAATGTAGATGGTGATTTCTAATCTTCTTTGATTGCTTGCACTAGATGCATTTATTTCAATCTAGATGTTGATTTCTAATAATGTTTGTTTGCTTGCACTAGATGCATTGATTTCAGTGTAGATGGTGACTTCTAATCTTATTTGATTGCTTGCACTAAATGCATTGATTTCAATGTAGATGGTGATTTCTAATCCTATTTAATTTCTTGCACTAGATGCATTGATTTCAGTGTAGATGTTGGTTTATAATGCTATTTGCTTACTTGCACTAGGTGCATTAATTTCAGTGTAGATGTTGGTTTATAATCCTATTTTCTTACTTGCACTAGATGAATTGATTTGAGTGTAATTGTTGATTTCTAATCTTATTTGATTGCTTTCATTAGATGCAGCGATTCCAGTGTAAATGTTGTTTTCTAGTCTTATTTAATTGCTTGCATTAGATTCATTAATTTCAGTGTAGATGTTGATTTCTGATTTGATGTAATTGGATGTATGATGGTACATTAATTTTAAAGTGATTGGATTAACATTGTGCATTGACTTTAGTGTAAGGACAAAAAATTATTGACAATGCACATTTATTTTTGTGTTATAGTAATTCAACCTATTAATATTGGAGTGAAAGAGAGAGAAGGTATGATGTTTGATACAATAGATTGAGTTAAAGATTTAAATGGTTTATGATTTAACGTGTCATTTTCATATAATCGATATGAAAATATGACAATCAATATGAAAATATGACAATCAATAGGAAAAGATGGCAAAAGTAACAAGGGTGGCAATAAGAATAATAGAAGAAAATAGTTTGGGATTAACCATAATGAAGAAGTCTATTTGTAATTGAGTGTATTCTTATTATTCACATTTTCTATCATTCAACACTATTACATTGTCCCTTTACATTCAAAATTTATATTTCATCATTAAATTATTATCATCACAACAAACTCAGTTAACTAAGAAAATTTAAAATTAAAATGGTCAGATTAATCTCAAACATATTTAGCATATTTAAAATGATTATATTACTATTAGATAAATTTACATATTATTGATAAAATTAATATATGTTCATTAGATTTTCTTAAGCTATTATCATCAAAACAAACTAAGGCAACAAAAAATTTAAAATTAAAATGACGAGACATATTTAGCATATTTAAAATTATTATATTAATATTAGATGAATTTAAGTATTATTGATAAAATTAATCATATGTTAGATTTTCTTTGGCTGCACATGACTGAAACCAGCCTAGATCCATCTTAACTGCAGATCTATCAAGCGCTTAGAGGGATCAAATCTCTAGAGGTGCAAACCTTTCCTCAATTTTTGCACTCACAAAAGCTTTTGCACAGTAATTTTTTTTTTTTTTTTTTTTTTTTTTTTTTTTTTTTTTTTTTAATCTCAAAGAAAAGCTAAGTTACATAAAAGAAAAATTTAACCTTAATCAAATATCATGTTGGAAAATATAAGGTCACAATTCTTTTGATGTGATATCAAAATCTAAAATTTTAAACATTTCACACAAAAACAATGATACTCAGAATCCATATTATTTACTCTTATATATTGTTCACATTGTGTATGTAGATATTGTTTTTATATAATATAATTGTTCCATTTCAATTTCAAATTTAAATTTTTTATTTTATTTTTGAAATTTTTGAAATTTTAAAATTTAAAACCAATTAAGAATGTTATGATTAGTATTAAAGAAAGTGTTATAAGAGTTTCACATTGCTATATCTGATATTACTAGAATTAAATGAAAATGCAAGTTAATTTAACATTTTCATATTTGAGAAATTGTTATTCCTCTTAAATATTTTAATAATTAAAAAAAGTGTATTTTTTTAAGAATATATATTATATATATATATAGAATTAAATTAGTCAATTGGGTTTATTTCGGGTGGTTTGGAGGAAAGAATTAAATCCTCTACACCCATATTCAAATCCCACAAGTAACATGATGAATATTAACAACATTGATAGTATATCTATATTCCTCATGTAGAATATATACTAGAAATTGCACCACATATTGCAAAAGAAACCCCTTAGCAGATGGAAGAATAAAATAGATTAAAAAATATGTGATACGTTATGTCATCTAGACGTTGCCAATTTGGAATTGTTTCCTTGCAACATAAATTAATACATTTAACAACAAGTAATAAATAAATTTAAATTTACAATATGCTTACCCAGGCCTACATGAATGGTCAATTGACGTTGATTTGCACAATTTGCAGAGATGGAGTGATGGATTTCAACTGAGACCAATTAGCTAGTTTGTGGAATAATTCTGTGTTCACAAAGTTTTCCATGTTCACTTTAATTTGTATTCCTAAGTCGTCTGTAAATAAGTGGACATTGTTTCAAATAAGTTATATAAAATATGATTTTAATTATATATATATATATATGTATATGTATATGTATATTTATATATATATATATATATATATATATATACACAAAGTAGAGATTGATTTTCAAATTTATCTTATAAAATATGTTAATTTTAAAAATAAAGGGTGAAAATAAATTTAATAGCAACATTTAAATTTTAGATTCGATTTTAATATTTTACCAAAACAAAATTGAACTAAATAGAAGTGAAAAGGTGCAAAAGTGTGCACAATTATATGAACAACTCACAGATAAACATAAACAAACCAGAGCTAAACAAAAGTAATAGAGATGCAAAAGCATGTACAATTATGACCAATGACTAGATAAATTGTATTTGATTTTGGTAAGGTGCACCTCACTTTGTAATATCCTAAAGATATGAAAACTCTTATAGATGACAAGAAAAATGGTTAATCTTCCCAACATATAATCTTACTATGTTAGCTCATCATAATATAGAGACAAAGGTATATTAGAATCAGTAGTAGAATTGTTGAATTGTTGAAGAGAGATTGAGAGCTAGTTGTGGAATGTTTGGAGAGTGCTAAGTAGAGTGTCAAATTGTGAGACCAAGGTGACACTACTAAATGCATGTTCATAATGACTGTCAAACACATGAGAACAATCAAACAAGAAAAAAATACTCATATCTAAGAATTTAAAATATTTTATTTAATTTCTAAATATAATTATAAATAATTTGATTTTTTTTTTGAAATTCAACCATATAATATTAGATGATAGTTTGAACAATTTCAAAAGAAAACACATCCAAAAAATTTTGATATAGAAGTTTGCACTTTGTTGTATCTTTGAGATGATAATGGTCAGCTATCATGCTAGGGCATCTAAGATATTTCTTTTCGGGGGTTTTGTTTTAATTTTGGAGGAATAATGTATGAAACAGATTTAAAATGGTGATGCCTAACCTTTTGAATAATATTAATATTTGAACAAATGGCTTCTATTAAAATCCACACAATGATTTAGCTTATCTGGTGATGAGCAGAAGTAGAAAGATGATATGACTATCACAGTTTTCAAATAGAAAATTAAATAACCATAAGTAAGAAAACATTCAAACAATGTTCAGAAAAGTTTAACATAATATGCTCAAGATTACACAGATATTGATGATTTTATGATTTAGAGGGAATTACTTAAACAAACAGTTTATATAATTCATTCCCTTTAAAGATTATCACTTCAGAAAGCTTATAGGAGTAATTGAGACACAATTACTCCTACCTGGTTATCTTTGTAAAACTTAAGAATATGAAGAAAACACAATGAATAAAAACTGGAAAAACTTACAGGAAACACGAAACTGTATGAATCAAAAACTCAAAATCCTTGGCTTTGCTATTCATGATTCAGAAAAATTTGAGTACATTTAGTGCTTACAAATGTTTCTTCAAGGGTGCAACCCTTAATAACTCATGAAAGAGAGTTATTTATAGTAACAAGTTTAGCGCTAAGAAAATATCTTAAACAAATTTACAAAAATAGCTTAATACAAAATAAGGAAAATGAACTGGTAGTCTATCTGTCACTATTTTGTTGTTGAAATGTTGATGACTATTCCCCAAAAATCTGAATTCTAATGATTTGTTGATGACTATTGCTCAAATTTATGAAAGCTGATGATTTGTTTCAATCGAGTAAATCAGTTAATTGTTCCCAACGTTTTTTATCTGGGATAGATAACTTAGTTACCCTTCTGTAAACTTCATTCATTTCTATGTATTTAGTAAAAGTGGGTTTTACTAAAAATATGTGCCTTATTTCATTAAGGATGAAAAAGGTATCTCTGGGTGCATTCAGCACAAGCCTTGGTGTTACTATACCCTGTATATTTGAAACTATAGTTGCACTGGCCCTGACCTCTGTAAGCTTGCGGACATAGCCTTCAATAGGAATTAACTTATCATTAATCACAAATATGGAGGGAAAACCCTTGCTGGTCAAGGGTTCCAACCTGATGAAAAAACGTTGAATTATGACATTAACATTGCTACACTTTTCCTCCAACTGAAGAGTGAGATTTTTCTTTGTAATAATTTTCTTCACTTTCAGTATGATTGTTGTCCTGTCATTGATACCCAATTCTTTAAGCTCATTGTTGTCTTTATAATTCAAAAACTTGATTATTTCAGTGGCTATTTCTTGTATGTCCTCAAGCTCTTTTGAATTGTTTCAACAACTTCTTAAGCTCTTTCCAAAAAGTCCTTTTGATCAAAGATTATTCTGATATAAGGCCAGATATCTTTGATTAATTCAGTAATCTCTCCCCATAAACTCTCCTTTACTAAACCCAGTGTATTTCCAAGGTAAGAGTCTTTGACTTCTTTCTGCAATACCTCAATTCGACCTCTTGCCCTCTACAACTCAACTGCATGTGAGCTTTCTGCAACTGCTTTCAAATGTTGTAGTGTCTTCAACTAATCCTACAACTTCTTGATTTCCTCTGACTGAATAGAAAGGTTCTGAACATCTTCAACAAGATTTTCAGCTCCTTCTGTTGTACCCATGGTTGTTGTTGTTCCTGATGTAGAAACTGTAGTTATAGGGACTGCTGCAAGAGGAACTACATCCATTTGAATATTGGCCTTTCTCATAGCTTCGTCTTTCTCTTTGACAAGTTTTTCCATTTTTTCCTCCATCTGTTTTATTTGCAGATTTTGTTTCATGATGAGATTCATCATGTCAAATTTTTGAGTCTCGGTTTCTTCAATATCTTTAGTCATCGGGTCCTCAGAAGCTGGAAATTTGAGTTGCTTCCTTAATGCTGAAACCTCAGCTTTTTTCGTCTTGACAAGTTCTTCTGCAACATTTATATTGGAGGGATCATATCCCATCTCTATCACCATATCTTCCAAAGATTTGATCTTGGTGCCCTTTGCCAATGAGGAAACTTTTTCCAACTTGAGTTGTGACTTGTATTGGCCAAGGTTACCTGCAACTTTGACAAACTCATGGCAGTGTTAGTTAAGGTAGAAGAAATCATTTGGCCAGTCTGTTTGTGCATCTCAATTTGGTCATTTGGATGTACATATTTAACATTCAAATCAAAGGAAGTTTGCTTCTGGTAATGTGCAACAGTCTTGGGCTGTGGAATTTGAGCTTGTAAGAAAGCCATCTGCATCTTACCCTTTTCAGAGTCAAAGACTGAAAGAAGTTTGGCTTGAGAACTGGAAGAATGTTTCCAAAATTGAGTATAAGTATTCTACTTTAACTCCTCATTCTTATTCTTAATTTCATTGAAGACATGGAAAATGACATCTTCTTTATCCTTCTTACTTCCTTCACTAGTCTGAATCACCTGATGTTCCTGAGAAGTAGTGGAATGAGTGGGGGACTAGGTAGACTGTCCACCAGACTGTGTGAAAAGAAATGTCTTTCCAAGTCCATCAAATGTTGTTTTCTCTGATTCATTAGTTGCACTAACATTCACAAATATCCTAGGTCTCTTCTTTCTATGTACAATTCTAAAGCCTTGACTTGATGCTTCAGTTGCAAGGGATGATTGTTCTTCCCTTCCTCATTTAGTTGTCTTTTCCTGTGCAAGTGGATTTTATACATTCGAAGTAGAGACTGCATGTTCTCCAGCTTCTTAAAGGGTATTCTCCTTCCATTCTGACTGATTTTTGTATTGCTCAATCTCAGGCCTGGTTGTGTGATGGTATGCAGTAAACTTATTTTCAACTTTGAGTCTAGAAATCACTCCCATTGCGTCATAAGACCAAGTGAAGATGAGGCTAAACTTCATCTCTTTCAATAACCTATTTGCTTCTTCTCCTGCCGCTCTAGTGTTACAAATGAATTGACCAACCTGAGCCTTTAGCTTAAACTATGATTTCTTCTTTGCAGCCACAAAATTTACTTCATCTACACTGAGACTTTACCTAATATATTCTAATGCAAAAATTCTCATAGGGAGGTACTTAGGCAGCTTGTAAGGTGGAAGTTCACAGCCAAAGACTCCGATCTCTGTATAATTTTGGTAAAGATACCAATCTCTTGTTGTGGCTTGGTCAATTAGCTGCAAACTTTTTACAATATCATCATCAATTCTTGGTTCTAGAGTGTTGCTCATAAGATTAATGGTTGGATGAGCAAACAATTCTCTGAACCGTTTATATGAAAAATATTATTTCTCCTTCATTCCCATAGAAGTCCAAAACATGACTGATTGTTGGTTTCCTTCTTCATCTAGCTTCTACAAGGTGAATGTAAACTTGTCTCCATGAAAATAGATAAAAGGATATACATATTTTGAAGCATACTTGAATACCTCTTCAGTATTGAATTGGTCAAATTGTTCATGAATGGCCTCAGCTAGAAATTAGCTAAAGTTTTAAAGAACAGTGGGTTTGGAACCAACAAAAAAGATAGATAAGAAACCAATGATGGCTTCATCTACATGTTGATCAGAATAATAACTAAGGAGGTAAGAGAGAATGGTGATAGTATGCTTGGTTCTGTCTGGGAATATAGATGACTCATAGGGAGGGTTTCTTTTAGGCAGAGGGTTATCTACAACTAGGAAACGTTCTAGAGTTTGAGCTCTTTTAGTGAAATCTAGCTTTTGATAGGCTTCTGTTATGCTTTCATGAGGAAAAGGATGGGTTAGTGCAATAGTTAGGGCCTGCAACATATGTTCAATGGACTGAGCATTGATGGAGCACAGGGTTTCTCCTATATGTGAGATGATGGCATTTCCTGACAAATTTAGGTGCTCTGTGTATCTTAGGGAAGATGTAATGAGGAAGGTGGGAATCCTAAAGTCCTATTTCATCTGTTTGATCGACTAATTGATCGCTCATCCAACCATATATTTCAAACAAATCGAATTCAGACAAAGACTCATTGATTTTACAATCTCTGTCGACTAAGGGAGTATGTTGGAATTAAACTTGTGGATGGATGAGAGGATTTGGCATTTCTACAACTTCCTTTCCCTTAGGAGTTATCTTGTTAATTGAATTGCAAGCTAAAAGTGATGGAAATGGGAAGAATTGGTCTGAAAGATAGTAATAGCAGAAAAATAGTATAACTGAAAATGGATTAGGTGGACCTGGATGTCGGGTTGCTTCTGAACAAATTGAAAATTCCGTTGAATGTTGAATATTTCGTTTTGGCTGCAAGCTACAAGTATCCAATGAATTATGGGAATGCACTTTGTAATGGTTTTTTTGAAAAATAGGGCTTATAATGAATAAAATGGAGTGGGTCCATTAATCAGTGGTTAAATCAAATTAATTCTCCAACAGGGCTAATAAACAAATTAATGGAGTATTGACATGTGAGGGGCGGGGAATTAAATGGATAACGGGCAAAGAGGAGGCCACTATTGGACAAAGGAAGTGACATGGGAGTAGATGTGGAAGATGACATAGGAGTGGTGGTAAACGATTGAATGAAAAACCGCATTCGGGAGTAAATTCGGGTGGTAAGCCTTTTTGGGATTTTATGGCCTGAATAACTAGGATGGGGAAAAAATAGTTTCGGAGGGCAGTTTCCAAAACTACCAACTTCAGAAACCCCCCCCCCCCTGCTTCTCCCTGCCTATAAAGTTCAGACGATAAAGGAGGGACAAGGAGTGATGCAGGCCGTCAGAGCTCAGGGGAGTGTGCGGGATGAAGAATAAAATGAATGAGGTTTAATAATGTGAGGTGGAAAGCGATGGTGGGGTCAAAAGCTATGATGGTTGTGACATGTGTGGGGTGTCGCAGTGAATGAATGGATAAAGTTTGAATCATTTACAAAATAACATTGTGATAAAAATGGCAATGTTTGTATTAAAAATAAAACCCACTGGTTAGCTCTACGAAAGAGAGTCTGAACTAGGAGAGTCTGGATCTGCAGAACGCTCTCCATTGTTCATCAACATTACACATTAAATAGAATACATGGTTTTAGGGAAGTTAGAACAACATCCTAAGAAATAGAAACTAATTCCTATCTTGAGGCTACGTGAACCAACTCTACCTATTCTAGGATATTCTCCATTATCTTCAACACTCCCCCTTAATGGAGAATGGGTTCAAATATATGCCTAGCATCTCCCTAAAAATTTGAAACTTAACTTTTCCAAGAGGCTTAGTGAAAATGTACGCAACATTATCACACGTATTACAATATTCCAGATGAATTTATTTAGATTGCACTTTCTCCCTTACAAAAATGAAATTGAGTATCAATATGTTTAGTGTTTTTGTGAAACACCAGATTGTTGGCCAGCTTGATTGAACTTTGATTGTTGCATCTAATTGTTGTTGCGACTGTCTGTTCTTCCCCAACATCCTAGAGAAGTCTCTGCACCCAAACCGCCTCGCATGTTGCTGCACACATGGCTTGATACTCTGCTTCTGCTGAGGACAAGGAGATTGTGTTCGGCTTCTTGCTACTCCAAGTGATCACCCCGAATCCAAGACTGAATGCATAACCTGTTATAGATCTGTGATCATCTACATTTCCTTCCAAATCTGAATCTGCAAATCCTGCCATTCTAACATCAGAAGAGTTAGTGTAAATAATTCCATAATCTACAGTACCTTGTAGATACCTCAAAACATTCTTCACTGCATTCCAATGGCTTTCGAGTGGCTTAGACATAAATTGGCTTAACATGTTGACTCCATAAGCCAAATCAGGTCTAGTGGTGGTTAGGTAGATCAGACTCCCAACCAGTTGTCTGTGAAGTGTTGCATCTGCCGCTTTTGAGCCATCCTCAAATTGCAATGTGATATTCTGCTGCAATGGTACCGGTGCAGACTTGCACTGATCCATTCTGAACTTTTCTAACAGTCCTTTGACATACTTTGCTTGAGACATAAATGTTTGACCTGAATCTCTCTAGATCTCGAGATCTAAATAGTATCTGAGTTCATCGAGATGCTTCATCTCAAACTTCTGTGACATCTGCTACTTGATTTCATCAATTAGATATATAGCTTCACTTGTAATTATCAAATCATCTACATATAAAGAAACCAACATTATGCAGCCTTGTTCATCTTTCATGGTGTAAAGATTAGGGTCATTCTTACTTCTATTATAGCTAGCTTGTAGAAAAAATGAATCAATTCTCATACCATGACTTGGGATCTTGTTTTAGTCCATAAAATGCTTTCTTCAACCTACAAACTAAATGTTCTTAGTTTGTAGGTTTCTGTGGAGTGGTTTTTGAGAAACTGAATTCGGATAATCCACAGTGTTCTTCATTATTATTTGTCGACGTTTCGAGCCTATACCAAGACTCATCATCAGGACTTGACATACAGAGAGGAGAAAAGCGAGAGATAAATAAGGTAAAGGAGGGTTTTGAGTATAAGCCGACCTTCTTTATCTAATTAATCTTATTTACTTTATTTATTTAATACCAATGTCATGAAATATCTATTTGCTTAAATGTATTTATGTTATTATAATTATTATCTATTTATGTTATTATTGTTATTCTTTATTGATTATTAATTGTTTATATACTCTGATATATATATAT
>APFE031448095.1:8639-98866 GCA_000404065.3 Pinus taeda | reverse complement strand
ATTTCAACTAATAACTAAAATTAAAATGTGAGCTTTATATTGTTGTATTTAATTAATATAATTCATTTAAAAGTTTTTGAGAGCCTTAGGTTAAAGGAGTAGGTCTGATTTCCATAAACTCATGAATTCCTGGTGCCCATTTCTATTAAGCAGCTCAATATTATTGTTTATTAAAGAACCAACTAGATGAATTAAGACGTAAGGGTCAAATTTCTTATAGACCTATGGTGTTAGGTTGGGCGAGGGAAAGTTTGACAGGGAAAGAAGAGGGGAAACCTTCACAAATGGTTATATAAACCGAAAATTAATGCAGATGGAACTATAGAAAAATTAAAAGCTAGATTGGTTGCAAAGGGGTACACACAAAAATAAGGGATATATTATGAAGAAACCTTCGCCCCTGTAGCTAAATTGAACACCATCAGAATGATTAGTAAATTAGTCTGTTGCAATGAGGATCCATCTATGTTGATTTATTAAAGTGGGATGAATCTCTCCAATAAAATCTAATCCCCATTGGAGAAAAGGTGCTAAGACTATTGTAGGTATGAGTGGAAGAGCTGCTAGTTTTTGCTTACCAACAAACATCTGACAAGGAACACAACTTCTGACTTTTGATCCTACTAGTAAGAACAATGTTGGCCAATAAAATCCTACCCTTAATATCTTATATGTTGTTTATCTCCAAGCATAATATCCTCCACAAAATCCTGTGTGAAATTAATCAATGATTCCTTCAGTCTCTGATTCTGTTAAAAATAATAACAAGATATTTAGTGGGTCCTTCTAGTATAGATTTGCATTTATGGTATAGTACTTGACTACTTTCAATTTGAGAGTTTTACATTGACTTTTGGAGAATGATGTTGGACATTCAAAATGGATCAAGAAATTTACAATATCTTGATACCAATTTGATAAAAGGAATTTCTCATCAATGTGTAGAGAGATGGTCTGATCTGAAGGTAAAGGTTCTTGTGGATTCTTTTCTTCAGGATGATGGGAAGGATCTTGTGTATTCTCCTCATTCAAATTTTGGGAAGGTTCTTATGGATTCTCTCATTCTACATGGAAAGAAGGTTCTTGTGTATTCTTCCCTTGTATTTCCAAAATAGAAGTCATGCCCAACACTTTATAGATGGATTCAGCTAGAAGATTAGCTAATCCTTGACCCTTTACTAGCTTTGTGGTTTTGATAATTAGATCAAACTCCAGTATTTGAGTGATCCATCTAACTCTCTTCCCATTAGTGTCTGGTTGGGTTAAAACAATTTTTACAACATTGTTAAGAACATAAGAAGTAATAGGTGAATGTAAGACATACATCCTGAATGATTTGAGGGCTTGTATAAGGACATAGGATTACTTATCAATTATTTCATACTTAAGCTCGACATCTCTCATAACCTTACTGAAAAGGGCTATAGGTTTTTCATGGGAATCTTCATCCTTTTGTAATAAAAAAACAGCAAGGGTTGTTTCAGAGGCAAAGGAAAAGATACTGAATGGTTTGGAATAATCAGGATTGGCCACGGTTGGAGCTTTAGAGATAGCTTTCTTGATCTAATCAAATGTATACCTGGAAGAGACAGTCTATTTAACTTCATGATCCTTTCGAAGCATATCAGTTATGTCTTTTACAATTTCAGCATAATTTGGGATGAATCTTCTTAAAAAATTAATCTTGCCTAGAAAAGCTTGAATCTATTTCTTATTTTATAGGTAAAGACAATGCTTTTATAGAAGATACACGTTTAGGATCAATCACCATTCCTTCCTTTCAGATTATATGGCCTAGTAGTTTTCCTTCTTTGATAGCAAACAGAGACTTTTTAGGTTTAAGGGATATTCTGAATTACCTACACCTGTCAAAAACATTCATCAAGTGCTTTAGATGTTTCTGATCATAATTAGAAAACCGTTATGTCATCAAGATAAATGACTACAAATTTGTTTACCTGACCCACAAAATCTATGTCCATAGCTCTATGAAACATTGTTCTAGCATTGAATAAGCTAAAGGGCATTCTAGAATACATAAATGTACCCTAGGGTGTAGTAAAAGTTGTCTTCTCTTTGTCTGCTAGATCAACATTTATCTTATTGTAACCTGAAAAGACATCAAGCATAAAAAGTCTTTGTGCTCCTGAAACCATCTGAAGAAACTGATCCATTTGGGTAAAGAATAGCTATATTTTAATGGTGCGTTATTCAAATTCCTAAAGTCCACAGAAAGTCCGATTTCCCCATTCTTCTTTCTAACAGGAACTAGATTGGAAACCGAATTAGAGCATCTAAGAGGCAGAATAATCTAGGCATCTAGAATTTTCTTAATTTCCTTTTCTACAATTGGTAGAAGAACTGGATTAATCCTCCTAAGTTTTTGTTGATAAGGTTTAGCTTCCAATTTTAAAGGAATATTATGTTGTATCAATGATGTATCATAAGTCTTTAGATCAGCATAGGTCCAAGTAAAAACATCCTTATATTTTTGAAGTAAGTTAAGATATTGAGCTTTGATCTCGGGGTCTAAAGACGCATAGATGTTGATGTTCTTCACCTCATCATTTGATCCAATATTTACTTCCTGTATATCATCTTGTGGACAAATGGAATGTGGGTTTCTGAGGACGTTATTATCATCAAATAATTTAGGAATGAGGCCTTTGGGAATAAAATTGTTAGACAATTGAATGATATCATAATTGGAAATTTTTGAATTGAAATTTGAACTATCATTTTCATTTGTGTTTTCATTTGTTTTTGTTCTATCTTCATTAATTTGTAGAACTGAAAATTCATCTACAACCCGTAGAAAATATTTTAGTTGTTCATCATCTTCAAATATCTACCAGTATTTGAGATTATCTGGGATGGATGGACTGTATTTGACTTGTATTTAATAGAGCACATTAGTTTGATCGGGAATTTTAAATGAACTAGGAGAAACAGCTAGGGAATCTGCATGAATATTCTCATCTCTTGGGATATAAGTCAGATTAAAAGCATTAAAGGAATTTTCAACTAAGTCACAAACCTTATTTCGATAAGATCTAAGCCTAGGATGTTTTTTTTGGAAAATATTTCTAACTTGTTTAACAATGCGCTCTGAGTTAGTGAAAACACTCAGAGTTTGTACCTTTAAACTTTTGGCTAGTTGCATTCCTAGAAGGAAAGCTTCATATTATGCTACATTATTTGTAACTTCAAAATCAAGTTTACATCATTGTGTAATGTTTTCTTTTTCTAGTGATATTAATACTACCCCAACTCTTGCTCCATCCTTTGTACAAGAACTATCAAAGAATAGTTTCCATATATCAGTTTGTTTTGGTATAGGGCTCTCAATTACATCTTCAATTTTTACTTGAGATTCATGTGTTTGTTTGAAGAGAGTTAAAAACATCCAAAATATTGATCAATTGCATAAATGGGATGGTTCCTTGGTTGATCTGTTTTGCATACAATATGCACAAACCTTACCTCTCTATACAACCTAAGTTGTTCTCCTCCATAAACTGGAATAGTGGCGTAAGACATTTCCATATGAAGAGTTCCCCCTAATTTGACACAACAAGACATTGAAAGGAGCATTCCAAATTTGGGAGGGATATATATGCCAACTATATCTAACACTACACTTTTACTGGGATTTGGGAAAGAGTGACTACTAAATCCTTAATCAGTCCTAGACAAGGCACCCTTTTTGCATCAAAGGTGTACAAATCATGAAAGGATCTAGTTATGTCAAGATTTAAATGATCCATGATAGTTTTTGGCATGAGATTATGTGATGCTCCAGAATCAAGCATACAGTTGTATAACATTGAATCATTTGTCTTTAGAGTCACATAGAAAGGAGGTATTATTTCATCTATCATATCTGAGCTAGGACCAAAAACAACTGCTGGTTTTTCATCTTGAAGGCTAATCACATCACTTTCAACATAAACAGAGGTGTTTTGTATCCATTTGGAGACTTGATTTTTATATCTAGGGTTTTTGGAAATTTTTGAAAGTGGTATAGGGATTTTAACGCTTTCTAACTCCTTTTGAACATTAAATGCAGTTAAGATAGATTTTTCAATTTGGGCTATATCAGTTGACTGATTTAATGGTCGAATAATAGTTGTCTAAGTTTTATTAGCTTTGGTACAAGGTTCAATTGTTGGAGTTTCCTTAGGAGGTCTTCCAGGGCTAGGTCTAGGTCTAAGATCATATCTTTTGTTTAGCTCTGCAATTAGGAATTCATAGAAGGCATGGTATTTGGAAACCTGTGAGGACTCTTGATCTTCTTGAACCTGCTTTTGTTGTGAGAGAGGAAAAATAATTGTCTGACCAGAAGAGGTATCCATATTGTTAATATCTTCAGTGATAGTCATAGTATTGTCATCAGAATGTTGATCAGCTATTAGTAAAGGAGTTGGAACCTATTGATCATTACTAGGCCTTTGAATATTTTGTAACTGTGGATTTCTTTTGTATTGACCTTGATTTTGATTTTAAGGTCGAGTGACTATTTGTTGAACTATTCTAGGTTGAGTCTCAATCTTGGAAATTCTATTGGATACATTTCTAATAAGTGAAGTGATCTCATCTATTTTAGAATCTTCAATTTTAGTCTTTGAAGAAGTAGAGGCCTCTTGACTAGATTTAAGTTTTCTTTGGGCCTTTTCCTCTTTAGCTTTTAAAGTGGTTGAGGAAACCCTATTTGCTTCCACCTCTAAAGCATTAGTTTGCATGTCTTCAAGAGTCCTTAAAGTTCTCTCTTAACATTATAGCAAAATCATCTTCAAAAGCTTTTGAAAACCTAGATTTGGTTGCTGCTCTAGAGGGTTTGCAATCAGGGGGCATCTTATGATAAAGTTTGTTGAACCTTTTGATAAAATCAGAGATAGGTTCACAAAAGTTTCTTTTAAGTTCTTCAAACTCAATAAAAACGTAAAGAGCATATTTCTTCACTCCCCATTAATTTTTGAATATATTTGTTAGCTCTTCCCAATTTCTAATGGAGTTTGCAGGTAACTACCTAAACCAAGTTCTCACATTTCTCTCAAGAGATTGAACAAACAAGCTCATGTAAACATTCCCTTGTTCTATGTTCATGTTATCTGCAAATTCTAGAAATGCTTGAAGATGGTCCTCAGTTGAGGGACCAGTTTCTCCATTATATCTAGGAATGTGTTTTAAATATCCATTGGGGAAAGCATCAAGGGTTGGAGGTAAAAATAAAGCTACATATCTTGCCTATACAATGGGTTGGAAGCCATAGTAGAAGATGATGTATGAGATGTTTGTGAAGATGATGATAAAGAAGAGGAAGATAGTGATAGGCGGGGTGTATTACTATGTGGGGGTGAAGAAAGAGGAGATGTCCTAAAAGATTTTAAAGGAGTCTTAATAACTAACTTGTGGACCTGAGAATGAATATCCTCTTTTGTTTCAAAGAATGGATTTGAATATATAGCAAAGGTCCCTTCAGGTTTTTTAGAAGTATAAGATTCAAGTTGTTCAAAAGCGAAATTGAATGAATAAGTAGTGGGGGATATGATGTCTGTGGGCTTATATTTAGGTAAATGAATAGCTAGGTCAGACTCAAATTTAGGTGATCCTGGTAGAAATGGAGGTTTTGGATGGGATTCAAGTGAATGAATAAGGAAAGATGATTTTAAATTATCTCCCGTATCTAAAAGTTCAGCAACCCTAGGTGATAAGTGAGAGTAATCTGGATTGGATGGAATGTTACTATAGGGTTCAAATTGTAATATATCTTCACATTGCAAGGCTAAAATGGAAGAAGATGGTTGATCTTTTCTTTTAGAACTGGCCTTTCTCACAAGTCGTTATGGATCTGACAAAGGACTAACTGTGTCAGATTCATAATGGGATCTAGTGTGCTTAAAAGGTGCTAGTTTGGCACAGTGGAGTCGCTAGGTGAAGGATTTTGACCTATCTAGACCATTAGTCAACTTTAAAGGAATAGGATTTATATCATTGACCCAGGAAAACTAATCAAATTCGAGTCCCTGACAGTGGTGCCAAATTGATGTTGTATCTCTGAGATGATAATGTTCAGCTATCATGCCAGGGCATCTAAGATATTTGTTTTGGGGGTTTTGTTTTAATTTTGGAGGACCAATGTACGAAACAGATTTAAAATAGTGATGCCTAACCTTTTGAATAATATTAATATTTAAACAAAGGGCTGCTATTAAAATCCACATAGTGATTTAGCTTGTCCGGTGATGAGCAGAAATAGAAAGATGATATGACTATTACATTTTTCAAATAGAAAATTAAATAACCATAAGTAAGAAAACCTTCAAACAATGTGCAGAAAAGTTTAACATAATATGCTCAAGATTACACAAATACTAATGATTTTATGATTTAGAGGGAATTACTTAAACAAACAGTTTATATCATTCATTGTCTTTAAAGATGTTCACTTCAGAAAGCTTATATGAGTAATTGAGACACAATTACTCCTACCTGGTTATCTTTGTAAAACTGAAGAATATGAAGAAACATAGTGAATAAAAACTAGAAAAACTTACAAGAAACACGAAACTGTATGAATCGAAATTTAAAATCCTTTGCCACTCTATTAATGATTCAGAAAAATCTGAGTAAATTTAGTGCTTACAAATGTTTCTTCAAGGGTGCAACCCTTAATAACTCGTGAAAGAGAGTTATTTATACAAGTTTAGAGCTAAGAAAATATCTTAAACAAATTTACAAAAATAGCTTAATATAAAATCAGGAAAATGAACTCATAGTCGATCTGTCACTATTTTGTTGTTGAACTGTTGATGACTATTCCCCAAAAATCTAAATTCTGATGATCTGTTGATTACTGTTCCTCAAATTTCTAAAAGCTTATGATCTGTTTCAATTGAGTAAATTAGTTAACTGTTCCCAACGTTTTTTATTCGGGATAGATAACTTAGTTACCCTTCTGTAAACTTCATCCATTTTTGTGTATTTAGTAAAAGTGGGTTTTACTAAAAATATGTGCCTTATTTCATTAAGGATGAAAAAGGTATCTCTGAGTGCATTCAGCACAAGCCTTGGTGTTACTGTACCCTGTATATTTGAAACTGTAGATGCATTGGCCCTGACCTTTGTAATCTTGCAGACATAGTCTTCAATAAGCATTAACTTATCATTAATCACAAATATTGAGGGAAAACCCTGACTGGTCAAGGGTTCCAACTTGTTGAAAAAATGTTGAACTATGACATTGACACTGCTGCACTTTTCCTCCAACTGAAGAGTGAGATTTTTCTTTGTAATAATTTTCTTCACTTCTAGTATGGATGATGTCCTATCATTGATACCCAATTCTTCAAGCTCATTGTTGTCTTTAGAATTCAGAAACTTAATTATTTCAGTGGCTATTTCTGGTATGTCCTCAAGCTCTTTGTAGATTGTTTCAACAACTTCTTAAGCTCTTTCCAACAAGTCCTTTTGATCAAAGATTATTCTAATATAAGGCCAGATATCTTTGATTGATTCAGTAATCTCTCCCCATAAAATATCCTTTACTAAACCCAGTGTATTTCCAAGGTAAGAGTCTTTGACTTCTTTCTGCAATACCTCAATTTGACCTCTTGCCCTCTGCAACTCAATTGCATGTGAGCTTTTTGCAGTTTCTTTCACATGTTGTAGTGTCTTCAGCTGATCCTACAACTTCTTGATTTCCTCTGACTGAATAGAAAGGTTCTGAACATCTTCAACAAGCTTTTCAGCTCCTTTTGCTGTACCTATGGTTGTTGTTGTTCCTAAGGTAGAAACTGTAGCTATAGGGACTGCTGCAAGAGGAACTACATCCATTTGAATATTGGCCTTTTTCACAGCTTTGTCTTTCTCTTTGACAAGTTTTTCCATTTTTTCCTCCATCTGTTTTATTTGCAGATTTTGTTTCATGACGAGATTCATCATGTCAGATTTCTGAGTCTCATTTTCTTCAATATCTTTAGTCATCGAGTCCTCAGAAGCTGGAAATTTGAGTAACCAAGGAGGTAAGAGAGAATGGTGATAATATGCTTGGTTTTGTCTAGGAATATAGATGAATCATAGGGAGGGTTTCTTTGAGGCAAAGGGATATCTACAACTAGGAAAATTTCTAGAGTTTGAGCTCTTTTAGTGAAGTCTATCTTTTGATAGGTTTCTGTTAGGATTTCATGGGAAAAAGGATGGGTTGGCACAATAGTTGGGGCCTGCAACATATGTTCAATGGATTGAGCATTGATGGAGCACAAGATTTCTCCTGTAGGTGAGATGATAGCTCTTTGACTGGGGTCATAGGATTCACGGCATTTCTTGACAAATTCAGGTGCTCTGTGTATCTGAGGGAAGATGTAATGAGGAAGGTGGGAGTCCCAAAGTGCTATTTCATCTGTTTGATCAACTAATTGATCCTCCATCCAGCAATAGATTTCAAACAAATCGAATTCAGACAAAGACTCATTGATTTTACAATCTCTGTCGACCAAGGTAGTTTGATGGAAGTAAACTTGTGGATGGATGAGAGGATTTGGCATTTCTGCAACTTCCTTTCCCTTAGGAGGCATCTTGTTAATTGAATTCCAAGTTGAAAGTGACGGAAATGGGAAGAATTGGTCTGAAAGATAGTGATATCAGAAAAATAGTATAACTAAAAATGGATTAGGTGGACCTCGATGTTGGCTTGCTTCTGCACAGAGTTGAAAATTTTGTTGAATGATGAATCTGTCATTTTGGCTACAAGCTACAAGTATCTAGTGAATTATGGGAATGCACTTTGTAACAATTTTTATGAAAAACAGGGCTTATAATGAATAAAATGGAGTTGGTTTGTTAATCAATGGTTAAATCATCATTAGTTCTCCAATGGGGCTGATAAATAGATCAATGAAATATTGATGCGTGAGGGGTGGGGAACTAAATGGATAATAGGAAAATATGTAGCAGCTGATTGGACAGAGGAAGTGACATGGGAGCGGATGTGGAAGATGACGTAGGAGCGGTGGTAAACAGTTGAATGAAAAAATGTGTTCGGGAGTAAATTTAGGTGGTATGCTGTTTTGAGATTTTAAGTCCCGAATAACTAGGATGGGGGGGAAATAGTTTCGGAGGGCGGTTTCCAAAACTGCTGACTTCGGACCCCGCCTCACTGATAAAGTTTAGATGACAAAGGAGGGCCGAGGAGTGATGTAGGCTGTCAGATCTCAAGGGAGTGTGCCGGGTGAAGAATAAAATGAATGAGGTTTAATAACGTGAGGCGGAAAGTGATGGTGAGGTCAAAAGCTATGATGGTTGTGACATGTGTGGGGTGTCACGGTGAATGAATGGATAAAGTTTGAATATTTACAAAATAACATTAATATTTACAATTTATGGTTAATTAAAACCAATCACCATATGCACATATTTCCAATGTTATAACTTAGGATAAAAATCCTTTCATGCTCCAATTGTATTTCATTTCTCTACTTATCCTTACTTTCCTAACATTTTTTCAATCTTAGTCACCCGAGTGCATTTAGACTATCAACTCAACATTTTCCTTTTAATGTTTAATCTACTTATATCCCTTATTGCTTCCATTGGCTCCGATTAAATTGTTGAGCCAATTTTATTTTCTACTTATTGACAAACAAATCCAATCATTATTAAATTGTATAATTGGATTGTATGAACTAGCGTGGCTTTTAAACAGTCTACACACAACTTTTATTTGAAAAAATAAACTTGACTGGGAGTAGTGGCATTTGGATTTTCAACACTTTCAGAATTTATTATGTTTTCTTTTCTTTCTAATCTAACATTTTATTTTTGCCTTCCTTTTTTAGGGCATCTATTCTAACATTTTATTTGATATGGACTCATTCATCATAATATCCCTAACATTTTTTGTTTCAAAATTCTTTTTTTCCATATCCTAACTTAACATTTTCTTGCAATATATATATATATATATTGACTAATTGATGCTAACTTACCAAAACCAAAAAATGCTACAACACACTCCAATGAAATGAGTAACTCTACCATCTACTTCAGAAAACAATGGAGCCAAATGAAAAATGTTCCAAAAGGTTGTGCCATAATTTTTCAAGTTTAATGGGTTAGTAGAGTCAACCTCCTACAAAATAAGGCTACATTCAACCATGGACAACAATATTTGTTAGTAGATACTATATTATGTATTAGTGGCCATTGAGTGTCATAAGGTCAACAATAAATCACTATATACAAACATGGTCAATGCTCAGCGAATACTTAGTCTTAATGTTTATCAACGGATAGAGTTTGTTAGGTTCCATTGACTTCTAATAAATTTAAAAAATTATATTTGTATCACGTGGCTCCATGTCAATTTCCTAGGGATTTGAGATTATTTTAATTCTAATTTTATTTAGCAAAATAGTCCATTTTACAATAAGATGTGTAATTCTTTTTTTTCTCAAGTTAAATTGGATTCGTGAAACGTGGCTCCCCACCCACCAATTTCCTAGAGATTTTAGATTATTCCAATTTTAATAAGTTCATATTCCAATTAGATGGGGAAACTAATATATAAGCAAATATTATTTAGCAAAATGGTCAATTTTACAATAAGATGTGTAATTTTTTTTCTAAAGTTAAAGTTGACCCATAGTCTTTTTATACATGGTTAATGAGATAAATATGTGCATTGTTACTTCAATTGTGCGGGAATTATCTATTTCCAAAAAAAATTGTAAAATTATAAAGCCCTTCCATTTTCCTCAGTTTGTCACAGGTATACAAATAAAGCTTTACGAGTGTCGGTGGGAGAGCTCCAACCTCCACCAGATCATTAGTCTCTACACCAAAGTGGCAATGGAAATGGTGGTAGCTGGTGGGCACACGATTGTAATTGGTGCAAGCTAGAACCCAATAGCAATAAAAAATGATATTAATGATTCAATCTGTTACTGCCTCTCAATTTTCTATGAATACTTGACTGCGAGCTCGAACTCAATACCACCAGTCTCTGACTGTAAGGTGGATCTCAATACCACCAATCTCTCATTTTTCAATGAATATTTGACTGCAAGTTGTAGCTCAATAGGGGTACAACGTAAAAGGAAAGATTCCATCTGCCACCACTCCTCAATTTTCTATGACTACTTGATTGCAAGCTGGACATCATTAGGAGCACAACATAAAGCCACACGTCCCTCAATTTTCTATGAATACTTGACTGCAATAACATAAAGTAATAATTCCATTTGAATTTTTTAATTTGAATTAAGAAAAGAAATTGAAATGTTTGGAAACATATTACTTTATCATCAACTTTTGGATGATTTATTGGCACTATTAATTTTAAATTTGAGTAAAGGGAATTGGTAGGGGTTGCTGGAGCACATAAGTGATGATGCTATATGGAATAATAATAATAATAATAAAGTGGTAATCCTATTCACATTATGGTATTATTCCAACTATTATCTCTATTAATTTACTTTTAATTTTTTTATTTCACAGGAAAACGATATTTATTCCAACCAATATCTCTATTTTCTTTACTTTTATTTCTTTAGAGAAAAACAAAATGAAAAGTATTTATCTAGTTAAAATTTTTGTTTGAAAATATGGTCATGATTGGTACTACTCCAACCACAATTTCTATTTTCTTTTATCTCAGATAAAAACTAAATAAAAGAAATATTTATCTTACTCAAAAATCATGTTGAAAAGATAAGTTCAGAGTTCTTTTGATGTTATATAAAAATCTAAAATTCTACACATTTCACACAAAACCAATGATACTCACAATCCATATCATTTACATTTTATAATGCTTGTTCACATTGTCTATGTGGATATTGTATATTTCACAATGCATTATGTATGGTTCATATTGTGTATATGGATATTGTTTTTATTTAATATATTTTTTTATATTTTAAATTTAAACTTCTAATTTTACTTCCGAAATGGAATAAGTTTTAAAATTTAAAAGCAACTAAAAATGTCATCATTAGTATTAAAGAAACTGTGATAAGAGTTTCAAATTGCTATATTTGATATCATTATAATTAAATGAAAGTTAATTTAACATTTTTATATTTGAGAAGTTATTATTCCTATTAAACATTTTAATAGCTAAAAAAAGTGTATTTTTTTTAGGAAAATAGAATTTATATAGGAAAAAAGTGTATTTAATTAGGGTTATTTTGGGTGAATTGGAGAAAGGAATGAAATTTTCTTCACCCATATTCAATTCCCACAAGTAACATGATGAATATTAACAATATGATAATATATGTATATTCCTCATGCAGAATATATATTAGCAATTGCACCACATATTGCAAAAGAAACCCCATACTTAGCATATGGAAGAATAACATACATTAAAAAAGATGTGATATGTTATGTGATTTAGATGTTGCCAATTTGGAGTTGTTTCCTTTGCTACATAAATTAATGCCTTTAACAATAGGTAATCAATAAATTTAACTTTACGGTAGGTTTACTTAAGCCTGCACGAATGGAGAAGTAGAAAGATAAACCTGGGAAAAGTGGGTGGTTACTTCAGGGGTATCTAGATGAACAATGACGATTGTATTACCCACTTATTTTTCTTGTTTGTTTAACATATTTCGTCGTTTTGGTTTGGCTTGATCCCCATTGGACATAAGTCAGCTCTTATACATTCACATGATAATATCAATGAGATTATAAACATTGGGGATACATTGGGGTAGCTTTCGAACCTCTTCAATATGGTTTCACATACCTAGGATATAAGCTGAAGCCAAATAATTTTCGGGTCCATAATTGGTCTTGGCTGCTACAAAAATTCAGGGAAAAATTGGGGTGTTGGACCCACCAATCTCTCTCCTTGGGAGGTAGATTCACTTTGATTCGGTCAGTTTTTCAATAGATGGCCATATATTGGGTGCACCTTTTTGCATTACCTGCTCATATATGCAACGAGATACAATATGTAATGGCACACTTGATGTGCTTGGGATCAGAAGGTAGAGGAAAATTCCACCTGATAAAATGGGACGACATCACTAGACCACGAGATATTGATGTATAGGGTATCCTCAACACCAAAATATTTTGGAAATATCTCCTTATAAAATCCTTGTGGAGAGCTTTGTTCGGTGAAGGCATTATGCATAAGATCTTGATTGGAAAATATCTAAAAGGTAAGTTGTTTTCGGACTGGTTTCACAGGGGAGAAATAGGCATCAAAAAAGGCTCATACATTTGGAAGAGTTTCTAGAAAAAAATCACTCTTTCTACAGTGCATCAAATGGCCATTTGGAGGTGGCTACCAGATCATGATTAGAAGAGATGGTATCATGGGCTCCGACTCAGATTATGGACTCCCAATGAATGTACTGCGAGCTTTACATTAGTGAGATATTTTATTATTGGGATGGGTGATAAATGAGTGGCATGGGGTACATTTGACTTGGAGGGAGACAACATAGCTCGGCTTGATAGAACATTTCACCCAGATTTGGAATTCTTTTGCAAATATATTGAGGGATGTAGGATTATGTCGAAGAATAGGTGGAGACTCCCTCAAATTGGACGACAGTCTTCAGAATCACTCGATGGTGGTGGAAAAATGTTATAGACACTTCTCTCACCAAGGTTTCGAATACACCCCACGATCCTGGTTCAAAGCATTCTAGAAATGACCTACTCCTTTAGAAAGCATCATATTTTGCTAGCTCGTATGATGGAGTTTCATTCTTACTTGGAACAATTTGTGCAAATGTGGATATATGATCCAAGGGATTAGTTTAGTGCTCAAAATTCATATTGCTAAAAAATGCTTGAAACTTGTACGATTTGATAGATCCTGACGATCTGAACCCAACACAACTCGATTCACTCAAAATCGATATTGTATGCTCCAGATATCATGTTCTGATTGATTTGCTAAATAACTAAAATTTTAAAATTTGAATTTGCAAGTACACCCAGTCAACAGTTTGTACACTGACTAGGCAGGTGACTGGGCAGATGATTGTGTATAATTTGGCCAATTATATGTTGACAAGTTTCACTTGTTTATTGGTTCATGAAGCACAATTTGATTGATTGAGGTTCCTTTTTGGACCAATGAAGGAGGGCCACGTGGACCAATGGGTGACTGCCACGTGGCCTCCAAACAAGGCATTAATTTTTTTTTGGGTCAAAATTGACCTCCAAGGGATTGAACCAACGACTTGGCAACAAACACCATAGGCCCACACCAACATGCCATGCACATGTTTCTTAAGAGGTTATGGATCTGGGTGGCATTTAAATTTTAACACATTGTATGTTGGAGCTTGGGGTTGGGGCTAAGCCTCAGCCCTGGTCTCTCCACCCTTGGAACCAAGGGGTAGGACCAAGGGCTAGGGCTTAGCCCCAACCTCATGGTCACAACGCCCTCCCATAAACCATACACCATAGCCAATCCAAGACCACGGGCGGATATTGAAAAGGAGCTAGCCCCAGGTCACTTGACCCCTCACGGAAAAGGGGCTCGGATTTAGGCCCTAGAATATCAGACCCTTATGTGGTCGTATGTGTGTCACATGACCGAAATTTTCAGGACAGGGAGATTAATGGGCGAACTGGCTATCCTACAATTTCACCCATTGGGCGAGATTGTTGGCCTTAATCGCTCGCTGATTTTTAATTTGGGGCGTACAAGCTAGGTTTGGGCCGAATTGGAGGATGATTAACTATGTAATTGAGCAAAAACTAGAAATAAGTGTAACTTGCTTAATTTTTGGCCAAATGAGGTGCAGAAAGAACCAAAAAGGGCGTTTTTTACAGTGTTGGATCCATTGGAGACATCAATTTTTCTGTTTGAAATATTTAAAAACATGTAAACACACTTTTGAGCACTTAATGAAAGAGGTTTGCATTGGAAGCTGGACCAGGAGATGTAGCCTAGGGGTGAACTCCTTTATCATGTTTTGTGTTATGTGTTTCAGATGTGCTTATTTTTTCTTTGTTTGGATATAAATTGTGGTTAAATTCACTTGTTTTATGTGTTTAGTAAATTGAGCCTCTACCCAAAAAACATATAAATTTCACTTGAAAATTGTTAAAAATATTCAAGTTTACGTATTCATATCATTTTGGTAACATAGAAATAGGTTATTGTGAGGGTTTTATTTGTTTGCAAGTGTTCTTTTGATGCTTACAAGGTTGAAGCTCAAAAGAGGAGAATGAGAACTTGTAGAGCCAAGATCTCAAATTGTTTCAAGGAGAACAAACACACCTCAAGGTTCAATAGCCATGGCACATGAAGAAGGTCCTAAAGGGATGTCTGAAGATGAGGAAATTTTTAGAAAAGAATTCTTTGAGATGTCTGAGATGGTTAAGGTTCTTTATGAGGAGAGGAATTCCAGATTGTATGGAGAGAGCTCAAAGCCTCCAAAATGAAATGGAGGAAAAGGATACAAGCCTCCAAAAGGGAATGGAGGGAATGGTGACAAACCACCACCTTCACCTCCATTCTCATCCTCATCCTCATATTTAACTTCTTCTACCCTTTCACAAACACCTCCAAATTCCCCAAGGGGTCATGGTAATTTTTTTTTGCTTAAGCTTGATATTAATTTTGAATTTCCTATGTACAATGGAGAGTTAAATGCATAAAGATTGGATAATTGGGTTTGTCAGATTGAATTGTATTGTAGGATACAAAGAATCAAAGATGATGAAACCAAGATTTAACTTGCTTCTCTTAGATTGGAAGGTGAAACACTAAGTAGGTGGGAAGCCAAAAGTCAAGAGGACATGAAGAAACATGGTAAGGTTTTATCCTCTTGGAATGATTTTTTTGTTGCAATAGGAAGGCCATTTTATCCAATAAGAATATAGCTTTTCCATATTAGATTAATTTCAAAACATATCAACATAGATACACTATTTGATAGTGGTTCACAAGCAAACTTCATTTTTGAAGGCACTGTCAAGAAATTGAATTTGGAAAGATATATGTGACAATGCAAAATTTCATGTGACAAAAAGATGTAAATTAAAATTTGCCATCAATGCAAATTCTATAGATGAGGTATAACTTGATGTCATTCCACTTGATATTTGTGTTATTGTTTTGGGAAGCCCATTTCTGTATGATAGGAGGGTCATCTTTCATCGTCATGAGAACAAATATCACTTGTTTAAAAATGGAGTTGAGTACATTGTTAGAGCACATAACAAGAAGTTGAATTTGTCGCTTGTAAATTATAGACAAATGAAGAGGTTAGTCAATGCTAGTAAGAACTTTGTACTCTTGATGATAAAACCCAAAGAGAATGTTGAAAATGAATCTTTCCAAGGATGTGATGCAAAGTTAAAATCTGATTTGTATGAGGTTGTTAACACATATGATGAGATTCTTCAGGAGCCCAAAGGATTTGATCAGGTGCTGAGAATTATGCTCAAAGATCAAAGTGTCAGAATCTTGTCAAATTTAGCTTCAGATTGAAGAGATCGTCATTCTAAATCCAACGTTGTGAACGTCACTCAAATATGAATTCATATGCAGAAGTTAGAGCAAGTCAAAGTTTATGTTTGAATTGTCTAAATGGGAGGATTGGGATGATGTGGCAAGGTTTTCAGTGAATGAGGAGGCGTCAAGTGGTAGCCCGCCAATGGCCCTCAAATATCTCATATCATAGTGGTAAGTGGCTCGGGTTAAAGAATCAACCCTAATAATCGGCCCTCGACACAGTTAGGGTTGCGATGTCATATATCGCAATTGCATATCGCACCTGATACCCGCCAATATATATGTGTGTGTGTGTGTCATTGCTGATAACACCAATTGTGATTTGTCCCTAGACGCAATATTTTATACACTATATTTCATAGCCCGAAGGGTCTGCTGATATTGCAGTGCTATGAGTTTTGGTAGTCGTCGATGGAAATCGCCGATTGTGATTTGCCCTAGATGTGTAATTCATATGTTGCAGTTTAATGTACTAGTGGGTCCGCCATATTTCTGATTATGTTACTGCATCGATTGTCGATTACGATGAGTGATAAGACCTCGGAGGCGAGATTTTATATGTAACAGTTTAAGTTCCCATTGGGTTCACCGATATCACAATTGCAATGTTCTATTGTGTTAACAAGACTTTCCACCCACAAACACTCGCCGATTGTGATTTGTGATACGACCGATAAGTTATGGCTCACTTCGTCATCGAATTTTGGAGAGGAAATGTGATTTTTGGTCAGATTTGGAGAATTTCGTGGAATAAATAGTGGGAGAACTAGGAGAAGTCATAAATTCTTTAGTTCTTATCCAGATGGGATGAAGAAAGAGAATAGATGGCCATTTTTTAGTATTTTGAACTCATTGAGATAGGTTTCAGAGGCATCTGAGCATTGTAAACACACTTTTGTTGTAATCTAATCATAATAGAGAGGCCCAATCCATTAGAAGTTGGACCAAGGAGACGTAGCCCAAGAAGGGTGAACTTTGTTGGGTTGTGTTATATTCTTTCTACAACTAGCCTATACTAGGTGAGTGGACCTACCTATGGTTTTGTGTATGGATTTCACACATGGTTTTGGGCGCGATGGTTTTCGTTCCATGGTATCTTGTAGATCCGATCAAGGGAACTACGGTTATGTTCTAGCCCAGGGTAGTCCCAGGTAGTCAATTTGGTAGTCCTGGTTTTGGGATCCAGGGGAAAATCTTTCTGTATATTTGTTTGATGTGTTATGCTCTCACCATTGTTTATTTTCCGTTTTTAGAATTTGTATGCAGGTAATTTTTGTATGGGGTTAAAACTTACATTTGGTATCAGAGTTGTTTTGGCTTCAAGGGGGCACCTTTGTTGCTGAGGGGTTTCGCTCAGACCTGTGGTAGACCCTGTTCAGTGGGAGATCTGCGGGATCGATTATGGTGGTGAAAGAAAATAGCGAGTAGTGGAAATATAGAGATCGATAAATTTAATGGTCATAGATTTGAGTTGTGGAAACTCAAGATGGAGGATTTGTTAATGGATAAAGATCAGTGGATCGCAGTAGATCTAGGTACTAAACCAATGGGAGTGTCCGATGAAGAATGGAAGAAGTTGGATTGGAAGGCAAAAATGACAATACGATTGTGTGTCTCTGATTCAGTATTACTGAATGTATCATGGGAAGCTACAACAAAGGCTTTGTGGGACAGGTTAGGGAATTTGTCCCAATATAAGTCTTTGGTGAATAAACTGTTCCTATGGAAAAAGTTGTATTACCTAAAGGTGAAATATGGAGACTCGGTGATGGAGCATATGAACACATGTAACTACCTTGCAGTTTGATGAAATAGTCTCATCCTTGCTAACAAAGGAGATGAGATGGAAAAATATGGAGAGACAGAATGGTGATGCCTTGTCTGTATGAGGATGGTCCCAGAACAGAAACAAAAATAATTCCTCGAGTGGGAGATCTAAATCTAGAGGGAGATATAAATCTCCAAGAAAGCCTGAAAGATGTGTTGGAAATGCAGAAAGGAAGGGCACTACAAAGGGGACTGTAAATCTAAAGCTCCTGAGAAAGGAAAGGGATCTGGTGATGCTCCTTCTCTAGAGGCAAAAACCATGTCAGATGAAGATGGGGATGTGTACTTGGCTTCTTCCTTAGGTACACATGTATATCATGAGGCATGGTTGATTGACTTAGGTGCATCCTTTCACTTCACTCCCCATAGAGAGTGGTTCTGCGAGTATGAGAAATATGATGGTGATGATGTCTTCTTAGGGGATGACAGGAAGGCTAGAATCATTGGTCATAGAAAATTCAAGTTGAAGTTGCAAGGTGGAAGGATTAGAACACTTCCAGGTGTTCTGCATATTCCTGCATTAGACAGAAATCTGATTTTTGTAAGCAAGTTGGATGATACAGGTGTAAAAACAGTGTTCGAGAAAGATACCTACAAGATGGTTTGGGGGGCACTAGTTTTGATGCGGGGAGTTTAGATTGGAACTTTGTACAAGTTGCAAGGTAGCAATGTTATTGATGGGTGCAACAATTCTGTTGTTCCTGAAAGTGGAGCAGAAAATCTAGTGGTCTCTGGAGAAAAGACCATGATATGGCATCAAAGGCTTGGACATATTGGAGGGAATGGCCTTCGAATACTTCATGGTAAAGGAATGGTAGAAGGTATGTCTAATAGCTCTCTAGATTTTGATTTCTATGAAAATTGTGTATATGGGAAGCAGAATCAGGTGAGTTTACCCTTTGGTGGTAAGGGGGTGAAACAGATATTAGAGTTTGTGCACAGTGATGTGTTTGGACATGTGTCAGTTCTATCACTGGGTAATTTTGTGTACTATGTATCATTTATAGATGACTTCTCAAGGAATACATGGATATATTTCCTCAAGAAGAAATCTGAAGTCTTTGACAGGTTTAAAGAATTTAAGGCTCTGGTGGAAAACCAGACAAAGAAGAAGATAAAGGAGTCAAGGACAGATAACAATGGAGAATTTTGCAAGAAGGAATTTGAAGAATTTTGTAAGAAGTATGGTATAGAATGGTAGAAGACTACTCCATACTCACCTAAGCAAAATAGAGTTGCAAAAAGAATTAACAAGACGTTGAAGGAAAGGGCAAGAAGCATGCTCAATGGTGTCGGGTTAGGACAAGAATTATGGGCAGAGGCAGTGGAGACTACATGTTCTTGGTCAACAGATCACCTTCATCGGCGTTGGAGGATAAGACTCCACAAGAGGGATGGAATGGTAATAAACCCTCTTTCAGATCTGAGGTTATTTGGATGTGATGCATATATACATGTTCCAAAGGAGAAAAGAAGAAAGTTGGATAGTAAATCTGAAAAGTGCATTTTATTGGGTATAAGGATGGTTTAAAAGTTTATAAGCTTTGGAACCCAGTAACAAGGAAGGTTGTGTACAGCCAAGATGTGGTGTTTAGAGAGGTGAATGATGTTATTAAACACAAAGTCCCATCAAAGGAACATAAGAAGATAGAGTTTGAGCTAAAGGAGGAAGAATCAGACTCTACAGCTTTAGAGGAATCAGAAGATGGAGAGCCACGAACTCTGGTTGTGAGAAGATCAGTTCGAGAAGGAAGGCATCCAGAAAGGTATAGTCCATCTGCTTTTTGTTCAAATTTTTCTTTATCTATTACTGATGATGATCCCGGAACTGTGAAGGAAGCAGTAGATTTAGAGGATGGAAAACTATGGAAAGAGGCCATGGTTAATGAAATGGCATATTTGCACAAAAATTAGGGTTGGGATCTGGTGGAGTTACCAGATGGAAGGAAACCCGTTGGCAGCAAATGGGTGTTCAAGGAGAAGACGAATTCAGAAGGAAAAGTGGAGAAATATAAGCTCGATTGGTAGCAAAAGGTTATTCCTAGGTGCAGGGAATTGATTTTGGTGATATTTTTTCTCCTGTTGCCAAGGTAGCTTCTATTAGATTACTTTTATCTGTTGCTACTGCTTTTGATTTTGAGGTAGAACAGGTGGATATGAAGACAACATTTCTTCATGGAGATTTAGAAGAAGAGATCTACATGAAGCAACCTGAAGGCTTTGCAGTGAAGGGTAAGAAATAACTAGTGTGCAAGTTAAAAAAGTCTCTGTATGGGTTAAAACAATCATCAAGGATGTGGTATCAGAAATTTGATACATTTATACGGGGACTTGGCTTCACCAGAAGAAAAGAAGATCACTGTGTGTATTTTAAATTAATTGTTCATTGTGTTATTTATCTGGTCTTTTATGTGGATGATATGTTGCTAGTTGGAAATGACAAAGAAATTATCCAGGAGTTGAGGACCCAATTGTCCTCCAAATTCGACATGAAAGATATAGCTGCTGCAAACTATATTTTGGGCATGGAAATTTAGAGAGATCAGGCAAAGAGGAAGCTCTGGTTAAACCATAGGATGTTGAGACAATAATGTAGAGGTTTAATATGTAGGATAGTAAACCAATGAAGGTTCTTATTCTTGTAGGTGTAAAGGTACCTACTCAAGAGTGTCCCAAAACACAAGAAGAGGAAGAGGACATGTCCTGTGTTCCATATGCAAGTGTAGTCAAAAGTTTGATGTATGCAATGGTCTACACTAGACCAGACATTGCACATGTAGTGGGATTATTGAGCAGGTTTGTGTCAAAATCAGGGAAGGAGCATTGGACAACAGTGAAGTGTGTTTTCAGGTATTTGTGTGGCACTAGTGATTATGGTTTGTGCTACTAGGGAATACCAAGATTGGACAGAGTTTTGGATATCCATGGCTTTCTTGATGTAGACTAGGTTGGAAATCTAGATCGGGGAAGATCTACAAGTGGGTATGTCTTTAACCTATTTGGAGGTGTAGTCAGTTGGATGAGCAAGAGACACTTTGTAGTGGCATTGTCAACTACAAAGGCAAAATACATGGCAGCCACTCATGGAAGCAAGGAAGTAGTTTGGTTGCAGAGATTGTGTTCAAGTATGGGGTTAGTCCAATGAGATATAAGGATAGACTGTGACAACCAAAGTGAAATTTTCTTGGTAAAGAATCCTGCTTATCATCTAAAGACAAAGCACATTTATGTTCAGTATCACTTTGTGAGGGATATGGTAGAAGACAAAAAGGTGTTGCTAGTAAAGGTGGACACTTTGAAGAATACTGCAGATGCATTGACAAAATATGTGAGCTCTGAGAAGTTCTCTTGGTGTATAGAAACAATGAGCATTGCAAGGCTAGATAAATGACTAAGCTCTCCTGTGGCCCCCTATGGAAAGAAAACAACAAGTGGGAGAACATTGGGTTTTGTTATATTCTTTCCACGACTAGCCCCTATATTAGGTGGGCACAGCTACCTATGGTTTTGTGCATGGATTTCACACATAGTTTTTGGCGTGATGATTCAGTCCATGGTATTTTGTAGATCCAGTCAAGGGAACTATGGTTATGTTCTAATACAGGGTTAATGGATTGGGGTTTATGGATCCTTCGGCATGTATGTATATGTACTGTAACGTTGAAAGGAACCTAATGGAAAATCAATCTAGTAGTCTCGGTTTTGGGATCCATGGGAAAATATCTATTTATATTTGTTTTATGTGTTATTCTCTCTCCATTGTTTATTTTAAGTTTTTAGAATTTGTATGTAGGTAATTTCTATACGGGGTTAAAACCTACAAACTCCTTTATCATGTTCTTGTTGTGTGTTGTATTTTGATGTCATTTTCTATTATTTTGTTGTTCTTCAGCATATGTTTTATGTTAAAAATTTTCTAACATTTACATAAGAAACTCTCATGAATATTAGTTAATTAAGCAAAAATATTGAATCCTTAAGCACTTGATAAGAAAATTATAAGCATATTGGGTTTTATTCTGGATGGGAAATTAGCACAACATTACTAATCTGCTCCATTTCAGATCAGGTTGGTATCAGAGCACTGATTTTTCTTACTAGATTTGCTTTGTGAAAGAAGGATTTAATTGTTTGCAAGTTTATGTCATGCTTACAAGGTTAAAGTTCAAAAGAGGTGAAGGAAAGCTAGTTGAAAGCCTTGAAATTGGGTCAAGTGGAAGAAGAGCAAGGTTGCCAAAGTCTTCTACACCAGTGCATCCTCAAGTTACATAACTTGCAGTTGAGTCTCGAGAGATCATGTCTCATGAAGGAGAACCGATCATGACAGAGAATGAGAGGACCTTCAAAAAGGATCAAATTTCAAGGAGAAAGTTCCAAACCTCCCAAAGGAGAAGGCTCTTCAGGAGGAGGTAATGAGAATGGAGACAAACCTCCACCCTCTCCACCATCTTCTTCATCTTGTACTTCACAAGCATCTTCACCCTCGTCCACTATGGCAACCCATACTCATACTCATCATCATTCTACAAAAGGAACTGGTAAATCACCTTTTCTAAAGCTTGATGTTAAACTTTAGTTGCCTATGTACAGTGGTGAATGGATGCAGAGAACTTGGATAACTGGATTCGTCAGTTGAAGGTGTATTGTAAAATTCAGAACCTTGAAGAGGATGATATCAAAATTTAGTTGGCTTCATTGAGAATGGAGGGTGCAACACTCATTTGGTGGGAAGAAAGGACTCAAGACGATATCAAAAAACATGGTAAGATCTCTATTACTTGGCCTGATTTCATTGTCATTATAAAAAGAAAATTCTACCCTTTAGCTCATGTGAAAAAAGCTATCATGAATTGGCAAAATTTTAGACAATTAAAAGGTCAAAATGTGCAAGAGTATACTCAAGAGCTTAGGAGAAGAGCTCTTATGCTAGGAGTAGACTTATAGTCACAAGATACCTTGCTGAAATACATAGGAGGTTTGCATAGCTATCTTTGACATACCATTTTTATGTTTAGTCCCACGAATCTTGATGAGGTCTATGTTCAAGATACACACCTCGAAGCAAGAAGGAAAATTGTACAAGAATAAGGTAAGAAGAAGTCATTCCAGAGTGGTGAGAAAGGGAAGAAATTAAAAGGAAAGAAGAATAAAAATTCTTCTATTAAGAAAGAAGGGGAGAAACTATGTGCAAGAATTATTCCAAAGAGTGCCACAATGAAGTGCATTGTTGGAAGCTTCATCTAGAATTATGACCGAAGAAATATAATAATAAAGGGAAACAGAGGACAAATGTTGCTGCACATCAAGACTTGGGTTCTGACTCAGGTGATGAAATGAAGATTGCAGCCACAATCACTAAAGGGAAAGTCGTGGCAAAGACAAGAAAATAGGAAGCTGTGGCAAGCACCAATGCAAAAAATAACTCCAATAACGTTTCAAATGAGGAAAACATAATAGAGTTGTTCCATATCCAAGTTATTTCCAAAAACACAAAAATTGATACGTTGTTTGATAGTGGATCCCAAGCAAATTTAATTTCTATAGACTTGGTCAAGAAGTTGAATTTCGAAACCGTGCCTTGTCATAAACCATATCCATTGGCTTGGATAACCAACGATGCCAATTTTCAGTTCACACGGAAATGCATTTTCAGGTTTGCAATCACTGCTAATTTCGTTGATGAATTTGAATTAGACATTGTGCCATTGGATATTTTTGGGATTGTCTTGGGAATCTCGTATTTATATGATAGGAAAGTTGTTTTCCATATATATGAGAATGAATATCATTTGTTCAAATATGGAGTGGAGTATATTATGAGAGCCCATCAGAGAAATCTTAATCTGTCTTTGGCAAGCACAGGGAAAATGAAGTGACTGGTCAATTCCAACAAGAGTCTCGTGCTCCTTGTGATCAAGCAGAAGAATGATATAGAGCATGAATCATTTTCACGTTGTGACATGAAGATAAAGGCTGAATTGGTTGATGTGGTCAATCAATATGAAGACATGTTTCAAGAACCAAAGGGATTGCCACCAAAAGGGAAATTCAGTACGAAATTCAGCTACAACAAGACTATCCACTCCTAAATATCGATATGTGTCGAATGTCAATTTTGGAAAGTTTAGAAATTAAGAAACAATTTTAGGAATTGTTAGATAAAGGTGTAATTCATCCCTCTACTTTTCCATGTGGTTCACCAATTGTTTTGGTACCCAAGAAAGATGGAGCCTGGTGCATGTGTGTAGATTACTGATCTTTGAATAAAATTACCATAAATAATCGATACCCACTCCCCAAAATAGATGATTTTCTAGATCAGTTAAAGAATAAAAACTATTTCACTAAATTAGACTTGAGAAGTGGATATCATCAAGTTAGAATAACTGAGGAGGATATTTGGAAGACTTCTTTTAAAACTAAACAAGGATTGTTTGAGTGGTTGGTTATGCCTTTCGGTCTTTGCAACACTCTAGCTGCATTCATGAGAGTTATGAATGATGTTTTAAGATCCTTTCTTGATGAGTTTGTAATTGTCTATTTAGATGATATTTTGATATTCAACAAATAACGAGAAGAGCATGTCAATCATGTGAAGAAAGTTTTAGATGTCATGAGAAAATAATAGTTATTTCTGAAGGTGTCTAAATGTGAATTTGGGAAAACTTCCTTAGTTTATTTGGGCCATATAGTTGGAGGAGGTGAGTTGAAGATTGACCCCTCTAAATTTTTGGTCATTGTGAATTGGCCAATACCCAAATCAGTCACAGAAGTAAGGAGTTTTCTAGGAGCAACGCAGTATTGGAGGAAGTCCATTGCCAATTTCTCTTCCGTAGCAGCTCCACTACATGCTTTGACCAGCATGAAGTTTGTCCTCCATTAGAGAGGAAAACAACAAAAAGAATTTGATGCTTTAAGACAAAAGATCAGTTCAGTGCCAGTTTTAGCATTGTTGGATTTGAAATACAAATAGATGCAAGTGACTACGCCATGGGTGCAGTTCTTTTACAACATGGTAAGCCCATTTCATTTCATTCTGAAATGTGTAATGGTGTTGTTATTAATTATCCTACGTATGATAAAGAGCTTTATGCATTGGTGCAAAGTGTGAAGAAATGGAAGCATTACTTGATGGGAAAACCATTACTCACACCGATCATCAACCTTTTCAATATCTGCAATATCAAACAAAATTGTAGCAATCAAGGCACTTTCATTGGATGGGATTTTTACAGCAATTATACTTGGTAATGAGGTACCTGAAAGGTATTTATAACAGAGTTGATGATATGATTTCTAAACTGATTGTTAATGCAACCATTTTACTCAAGAGTCAGTATGTTTTGCCTGAAAGTTATGTTGAGAAATATGCACATGATTCTAACTTTCAAGAGGTATATTTAAATCTGAGTCAAGGCCACCAAGTTGAGGAATTAGACTACCATGTGCATGATAATTTGTTGTATCATTTGGGAAAACTTTGTGTTCCACGAGGAGAGAGAGTAAATGTCACAAGGGAAGTGCACACTTCTCTTATTGATGGACATTTTGGTGTAAGTAAAACAATGGAAAATCTTCAAAGGTATTTTTACTGGCCTCGTATGCTTGAAAGTGTGTCATGTTTTGTCAGAGGTTGTTCATTGTGTGTAGTCAGTAAACCTAGTAACAGGAAGCTAGGATTGTACACACCACTTGCAGTACCTTCACGTCCATGGGAGAGTGTTTCTATGGATTTTGTAGGAGGTCTTCACTTAACAAAGGAAGGTCATGATTATTTGTATGTAGTTGTGGATAGGGTCAGCAAGATGTGCATATTAATGCCTTGTAGAAATAAAATTACTCTTGAACAAATAGCTCAAATTTTCTTTCAAAATGTATGGGTTCGTTTTCGGTTGCCTACTTCTCTTGTAATTGATCGTGATTCTCAAAGGAACACATCCATCAAAGTCCAAATGGATTGAAGTGGCAAAGGTGAGGGACTAGTACCCTCATCTGTTCAATAACTAGATATAAATATTTTTGGGTCCAAAAGGCTTCTAGTGGGGAAGGGTGATCAGGTGCTCAGAATTATGCTAAAAAATCAAAGTGTTAGAATCTTGTCACACTCAAATTTAGATTAAAGAGCTCGTCATCCTGAATCCAACGGTGTGAATGACACTCAAATCCGAGTCCATATGCAAAAGTTAGAGCAAGTCAAAGTTCAATTTTGACTTGTCTCCATGAAAGGATTGGGATGATGTGGCAAGGTCTTCAGCGAATGAGGAGGCACCAAGTGGCAGCCCACCATTAGCCCTCACATATCGCATATCGTAGTGGTAATTGGTTCTGGTTAAATAATCGGCCCCCGGGGCAGAGCATATTGCAATGTGATGCGATCATAATCGCATGCGTCATAATGTTAAGAATCGGCCCCCAACACAGTCAAGGTTGCGATGTAATATATCGCAATCGCATATCGCACCCAGTACCCACCAATATGTGTGTGTGTGTGTGTGTGTGTGTGTGTGTGTGTGTGCGCGTGTGTTTTTCACTGCTAATAATGCCTATTGCGATTTTTCCCCAGACGTGATATGTTATACACTATATCTCATAGCTCGGCGGGTCCGTTGATATCGTAGTGGTATAGGTTTTGGTATCTACCAATTGAAATCATCGATTGCAATTTTCGATCGGGTTTCTGGATCCGATAATTCATATGTTACAGTTTAATGTGCCGGCAAGTCCGCCATATCACTGATTATGTTCCCGCACCGATTGTGATGAGCGATAATACCCTAGACGCTGGATTTTATATGTAACAGTTTAAGTTCCCGTCAGGTTCGTTGATTTCTCAATTGCAAATTTTTGTTGTGTTAACAAGACCTTTCGCTTGCAAACACTCGTCGATTTGAGATAAGAGCGACAGGTTATGGTTCACGGTGCGGCGAATTTCTCGCTCCGTCGGTGGATTTTGGAGTAGAAATGTGGTTTTTGGTCGGATTTGGAGCATTTTGGGGAACAAATAATGGGATAACTAGGAGAAGTCATAACGTCTTTAGTTCTTATCCAAATGGGATACGAAAAGAGGCTAGATAGCCATTTTTTAGTATTCTAAACTCATTGACACAGGTTTCAGAGGCATCTGAGCATTGTAAACATAGTTTTTTTGTAATTTGAGCATAATAGAGAGGCCCAAGCCATTGGAAGTTGGACCAAGGAGACGTAGCCCAGGAAGGGTAAACTCCTTTATCATGTGCTTGTTGTGTGTTGTATTTTGATGTTCTTTCATGTTATTTTGCTATTGTTCAGCATATGTTTTATGTTAAATTGTTTCTAACATTTACATAAGAAACTCTCATGGTAATCAGTTAATTAAGAAAAAATATTGAATCCTTAAGGACTTGATAAGAAAATGATAAGCATCTTCAGTTTTATTCTGAATGGGGAATTAGCACAACATTACTAATATGCTCCCTTTCAGATTAGGATAGCTTCCTAAAAGAGGTATCCAACATGAGATCCAATTGCAATAAGATTGTCCTCTTCCAAACATTGGCATGCACGGGATGTCAGTTATGGAGAATGCAGAGATTAAAGACAAATACAAGATTTGCATGACAAAGGGGTCATCAAACCAAGCACATCGCCATGCAGGTCAACGATTATGTTAGTATCAAAGAAAAATGGTACATGGCGCATGTGTGAATATTTCAGAGCCTTGAACAAGTTAACGGTGAGGAATCATTACTCTCTTCCTCGAATTGATGATTTTCTTGATCAATTGAAATATGTTGTGTATTTCAGTAAGTTGGACTTGGGAAGTGGTTATCATCATATTAAGATTGCTGAAGGAGACACATGGAAGATAGCTTTCAAAACAAAGAAAGGTTTGTTTGAATGGTTGGTTATGCCATTTAGGCTTTGTAATTCACCTGCAACATTCATGTGAGTTATGAACGATTCCTTAAGGCCTTTTCTTGATGATTTTGTAATTGTCTACTTTAATGAAATATTGATATTCAGCAAGTCTCGTGAAGAACATGTCAGGCATGTGAAACATGTCTTAGATGTCTTGAAGAAAGAATATTTGTTTTTAAAGATGTCTAAATGTGAGTTTGGAAGACCTCATTAGTTTATTTGGGACATATTGTTGGAGGGGGTGAATAGAAAATAGATCCCTCAAAGGTAAAAGTCATTGCTTATTGGCCTAAGCCCACTAATGCAACTGAGGTAAGAAGCTTTTTGGGATATTTGGAGAAATTGTATTTCTAACTTTTCTTCAGTTGTAGCTCCATTACATGCCTTGACAAGCAATAAGCAAGTTTTTTAATGGGGAGGCTAGCAACAAAAATATTTTGATGCATTGAAGAAGAGAATCAGTACAACTCCATTTCTTTCACTTACTGATTTAAGACAACCATTTGAGATACAAATAGATTCAAGTGACTATGCCATGGGAGTGGTCTTGATGCAATATGGTAAGCCCATATGTTACCATTATGAAACTTTTGCAATAGTTAACTGTCCTACTTATGACAAGGAATTGTATGCATTGGTACAAAGTGTGAAAAAGTGGAAACACTATTTTATGGGAAAGGAAACTATCATTCACACCGATCATCAAACATTTTAATACTTACAATCACAAACTAAGCTATAGCAAGTGAGGCACTTTAGATGGATGGGTTTCTTGAAAAAAATATGTTTGGTGATAAGGTATAAGAAAGGTATCTATAACAAGGTTGTTGGCATGCTTTCTAAACCAATTGTTAGTAATTCAATTATTCTTAAGCATAATTCTATAATGCATGAGAGCTATGTTGAACAATATGCTTTAGATGAAGAATTTAAAGATGTATATGCAACTTTGTGTCAAGACAACCAAGTAGTGGAATTGGATTCACACGTGCATGCTAAACTTTTGTATCATCTTGGCAAGTTATGCATTCCATAGGATGAAAGAATCAACATCATAAGGGAAATGCATACTTCTCTTATTGCTGGCCATTTTGGTGTAGGCAAGACAGTGGCACAATTACAAAGATATTCTTATTGGCCAAGAATGAATGAAAGAGTATCACAATATATAAGAGGATGTTATTTATGTGCTACAAGTAAGCCTAACAATAGAAATTTAGGATTGTATACTCCACTTCTAGTTCCTTCGTGTCCTTGGGAAAGCGTCTTTATGGACTTTGTAGGAGGATTGGCTATGTCTAAAAAGAATCATGATTATCTTAAATATGTTGTGATGGATTGTTTCAACAAGATGTGTACTTTGATGCCTTGTAAGAATCAGGTTACAGTTGAACAAACTACACAAATGTTGTTTCAACATGTATGGGTACATTTTTGGCTGCCCAATCCATTATTTTTTATTGAGATTCTTGATTTTTCAAGAACTTTTGTTCAAGCTTATGGGCACTCATGGACACCAAGTTGAAAAAGAGCACAACGTTCCATCCAAAAAAAGATGGTCAGATAGATGTGGTGAACATAACGTAGTACATCTTCTTTGAGATTATTGCAGAAAACATAGCTTTGGAATGAAAACTTACACTACATTCAACATGATTCTAATCAAGAAAAGCATTCATCAACTCAAACATATCCATTTGAGGCATGTTTTGGTTACTTACCAAAATCTCCTTTAGATTTTGTCTTTGGGAAGGATGTTTCTATTGATGGTCATAGTGACATTGATAAGTCCAAGTGGTTCATTGAGCAAGTTCAAATGGTGCATCAAATGGTTCAAGAACAGTTAGAAAAGAGCCAAGTTAAGTACAAAACAAGGCATGATAAGCATCGTATTGACCATAGTTTCAAAGTTGGAGATGAAGTTTGGCTTACATTAGCAAAGAGAGTCTTAAAGGAGAAGGCAAAAAGTTGAAACCAATAAGGTATGAACCTTTTAAGATTCTAAAAAATATTGGTAACAATGCCTTTGGTTCGGATTCACCTCCTTATATGAAAATGTATGCATTTATTAATGTTGCGAATTTGAGACTATATGAGCCTCCTTGATTGATGATTAAGGAGAGCATGTTCAAATTCCATCAATAGAATATTTCTCACCAAAATTCATTAAAGAAGTGCAACAAGCTACCATCCTTGACAGAAGGACAAGAACTTCAAAACAAGGAAATGTGGAGTACCTTCGTGTTGGTATCAAAGGAACAAATCCAAGCAAAGATAAATGGATTGAGTTTGGAAGGGTGAGGGACCTGCATCCTCATCTATTTGTTGACTGAAAGTAGTCTTTTGGAGGTCCAAAAGCTTCCAATGGGGAGGAGTGACCCAAGCGATCAATTTAATGCTAAAAAATGTTCAAAACCAATATGATTGGATAGATCTTAGTGATTTGAATCCAACGCAACTCGTTTCACTCAAAACTGATATTGCGTGCTCCCGATATCGTGTTTTGGTCAATTTATTAAACAACTAAAACTTCAAAAATTGAAGTTGCAGGTACACCTAGTTAGCAGTCCACATGTTGACTAGGCAAGTGACTGGGTAGATGTCTGTGCATAATTTGGCCAATTGTATGTTGATAAGTTTCACTTGTTTACTGGTTCGTGAAGGTGTAATTTGATTGGTTGGGGTTCATTTTTCTGCCAATGAAGGAGGGCCACGTGGGCCAATGGTTGGCTGCCACCTAGCCTCCAAACAAGGCATTAAGATTTGTTTGGCTCCAAATTGACCTCTAAGGGATCGAACCTGTGACCTGGCAGCAAACACCACAGGTCCACACCAACGTGCCATGCACATGTTTCTTAATAGGCTATGGATTGGGGTGGCATTTAAATTTTAACGAATTGTATGTTGGCAGTTGGGGCCAGGGCTAAGCCCCAGCCCTGGTCCCCATGCCCTTGGAACCAAGGGGTGGGACCAAGGGCCAAGGCTTAGCCCCATCCCCATGGTCACAACACCCTCGTATAAACCATCAACCAGAGCGAATCCAAGACCGCGAGCAGATAATGAAAAGGGGTTAGCCCCTAAGAGCTGGCCCTAGGTCACATGACCCCTCATCGAACCAGCCATGCGAACACGGAGAGGGACAGACCATAGGGCACCAGCCCAGGACACATATGTGCCCATGCGACCATACCGCAGCAAAAAAGGGGCTCGGAGTTAGGCCCTATAATCTCATCCCCTATGCGTTCATACGTGCGCCACATGACCAAAATTTTCGAGACAGTGGGCTTAATGGGTGGACCAACCATCCTACAATTTCTGGGACAGTGGGCTTAATGGGTGTTCATTTCTTTTCTTCCTCAAAAAAGTAGCGTGATTGAGTAAAAAGTTAATAATGAAAACTCTAAGACCAAAATCCATCACTTGTGTTTATTTCTTTTCTTTTGAGAAACAAACAAGCAAGGAAACATTAAATTATGAGTGGTTAAGGTCTTCCAAGAAGGAATATTCTCTTTGGGTGGTACAAAATAAAGTAATGATATAATAATGAAGGTGGGGAATTCCAACGAAGTTGGAATTTGACAAGGAAATGTTTATCACTTGGTATGTTGGATATTATATATATGGTTAAATTATTTTGCCATCTATTTGAATCTAGAATCAAATATAAATTTTTTACAATTTTGATATATGTTGGAGGTAAATATTAAATATCAATAGTATGGAGCAAATTAATGACTGGCAAGTCAATTTTGTTGAAACATGTTTTATATCAGGGTTTAAGGCAAATTGTGAATTTGGGAATCTAGGAGGTGATTTTTTTTTGTGAATCCTTGAATGCAATTCACTATTGATATTTAGGATATCTTCTCTAAAATACAAAATTAAGTCAATTTTTCAAGAAGATTTATTAGTTGTATTAATCTATTCCAAAAAAAATATCTCCATGTTCTCAAATCAAACAACTCCAATACTAATCACATAGCTAATTTAAAGTAATATTTAAAATTATAAAACTAAGTTAAAGCAATTTTTAAAATTATAATAAATATTTAATATAAATTAATAAACAAATATTAAATTTAAATACTTTAATAATTAAATAATATAATAATTAAAAAATATAGTTATATAAATACTTTGATATCTTAAAATTCATTTCCTCATATATGGGAATTAAACATATAAGGAGAAATCCAATTCATTTAAAGTAACCTTGATATGTAACCATCCCCATATGTGTAATGTAAACATTAAATATGTATGTAAAATACAATCGAATTTAACTCAACATAGAAGTGTGAACGAGTGAGTTAATAATTAAAAGTCTGAGTGGTGGGGCCAAGAAGACCAAAGTCTATCACTTGCTTTTATTTCTATTCTTTTGAGAAGCAATCAAGCACATAATCATTAAGATCTTCCAAGAAGGAATCTTCTCTTTGGACCATACAAAATAAAGTAATGAAATAATAATAAAGGTGGGGAATTTTATCACATGATATTTTGCGACCACTCCTCAATTCTCTATGAATACTTGATTGCAACTTATCCTCAATTTTCTATGAATACTTGATTACAAGCTAGACATCATTAGGAGTACAATGTAAAGCCACATGTCCCGCACTTTTCTATCAATACTTGACTGCAATAACATAATCCAATCATTCCATTTGCATTTTCTAATTTGCATTAAGAAAAGAAATTGAAATGTTTGGAAACATATTACTTTATCATCAACTTTTGGATGATTTATTGACAATATTAATTTTAAATTTGAGTAAAGGGAATTTGAAGTGTTTGCTGGAGTACATAAGTGATAATGTTATATAGAATAATAATAATAAAGTGGTAATCCTATCTCTATTTTCTTTACTTTCATTTCTTCAAAGAAAAACAAAATGAAAAATATTATCTAGTTAAAATGTGTGTTTGAAAATATGGTCATGATTGGCACTACTCCAACCACAATTTCTATTTTCTTTTATCTCGGATAAAATTTAAATAAAAGAAATATTTATCTTACTCAAAAATCAGGTTGAAAAGATAAGGTCATAATTCTTTTGATGTTATTATCAAAATATAGAATCTTATACAATTCACACAAAAACAATGATACTCATAATCCATATTATTTACCTTCTATAATGCTTGTTCACATTGTGTATGTAGATATTGTATATTCTACAATGCATTATGTATTGTTCGTATTGTGTATGTGGTGTTTTTTATATCATATAATTGTTTTATTTTAAATTTAAATTTCTAATTTTATTTTTGAAATTTAAAAAGTTTTAAAATTTAGAAACAATGAAGAATGTCATAATTAGTATTAAAGAAAATGTGATAAGAGTTTCAAATTGCTATATTTGATATTATTATAATTAAATGAAAGTTAATTTAACATTTTCATATTTGAGAAGTTATTATTCCTTTTAATTATTTTAATACTAAAAAAAGAAAGTGTATTTTTTTAGGAAATATATATATATATATATATATATATATATATATATATATTATATTATATATATATATACAATTAAATTAGTCAATTGGGGTTATTCTAGGTGATTTGGAGAAAGGAATGAAATCCTCTACATCCATTCAATTCCCACAAGTAACATGATGAATATTAACAATATTGATAGTATATGTAGATTCCTCATGTAGAATATATATTAGCAATTGCACCACATATTGCAAAAAGATGTGATATGTTATGTGATTTAGATGTTGCCAGTTTGGAACTGTTTCCTTTACAACATACATTAATGCCTTTAACAACAGGTAATAAATAAATTTAACTTCACAATAGGTTTACCTAGGCCTACATGAATGGATAATTAAAAAGATAAACCTGGCAAAAGCAGGTGGTTACTTAAGGGGTATTCAAATGAACAATGAGGTTTGTAATACCCACTTATTTTTCATTGATGATATATTGACCTTTGGTATGTTATCTGTTGTTGAATGGGGAACTTTATTTCACATATTTCATCGTTTTGGTTTGGCATCTAGATTGATCCCCAATGGACATAAGTCAGCTCTTATACATTCACATGACAATATCAATGAGATTATAGACATCGGGGATACATTTCAGGTAGATTTCAAACCGCTTCAAGATGCTTTCACATACCTAGGATATAAGTTGAAGCCAAATAATTTCCGGGAACAAGATTGGTCTTGGCTGCTACAAAAACTCAAGGAAAAACTAGGGTGTTGGACTCACCAATCTCTCTCCTTGGGAGGTAGATTCACTCTGGTTCAATCAGTTTTTAAACAACTGGCCATATATTGGATGCACCTTTTTTAATTATCTGCTCGTATATGCAATGAGATACAATCTGTCATGGCACACTTTTTGTGGTCGTGATCGGAAAGTAGAGGAAATTTTCACCTAATAAAATGGGACGACATCACGATACCATGGGATATTGATGGATGGGGTATTCTCAATGCCAAAATATTTGGGAAATCTCTCATAAAATCCTTGTGGAGAGATTTGTTCAGTGAAGGCATTATGCATAAGATCTTCATTAGTGTATATCTAAAAGGTAAGTTGTTTTCAGACTGGTTTTGCAAGGGAGAAATAGGCATAAAAAAAGGCTCATACATTTCGAGGAGTTTCCAGAAAACAAAATTACTCTTTTCGCACCACATCAGATGGGCATTTAGAGGTGGAAACGAGATCATGATTAGAAGAGACAATATGATGGGTTTCAACTCGGATTATGGACTCCCATTGAAAATCTTGGAAGCTTTACATCAACAAGGTATTTTCTTATTGGGACGGGTGATAAATTGGTGGCATGGGGTACATCTTACATGGAGGGAGGCATCATAGCTCGTCTTGAGAGAACATTTCGCTAAGATTTGGAATGCTTTCACAAATGGATTAAGGGGTGCAGGATTATGTCAAAGAACAGGTGGAGATTCCATAATATGGGATGATAGTATTCAGAATCACTCGGTGGTGGTTGTAAAATGTTATATACACTTCTCTCACCAAGGTTTCGAATAGGCCCCATGATCCTGGCTCAAAGCATTCTGGAAATCACCTACTCCTTTAAAAACCATCCTATTTTGCTAGCTTGTATGGCGAAACTGCATTCTTACTTAGAAAAATTTGTGCAAATGTGGATATATGATCCAAGGGATCAGTTTAGTGCTCAAAATTCATAGTGCTAAAAAATGCTCGAAACCTATATGATTGGATAGATATCCATTATCTGAATCCAACACAACTCAATTCACTCAAAATCGATATCGTATGCTCCCGATATCGTGTTCTTATTGTCATTAGTCTGTACACTTACTACGCAAGTGACTGGCATATGACTGTGTATAATTTGGCCATTTGTATGTTGACAAGTGTCACTTTTTTATTGGTTCATGAAGGTGCAATTTGATTGGTTGAGGTTCATTTTTCGAACAATGAAGGAGGGCCATGTGGGCCAATGACTAGCTGCCATGTGGCCTCCAGATAGGGCATTAATTTCTTTTTGGGTCAAAACTGACCTCCAAGGGATCGAACCCATGACCTGGAAACAAACACCACAAGACCACACCAACGTGCCATGCACATGTTTCTTAATAGGCTATGGATCTGGGTGGCATTTAAATTTTAACGCATTATATGTTGGTTTTTGGGGTCAGGGCTAAGCCTTAGCCCTGATCCCCGCGCCCTCGAAACCAAGGGGCATGACCAAGGGCCAGGGCTTACCCCTAGCCCCATGGTCACGGCAACCTCCCATAAACCATACACCGGAGCCAATCAAAGATAGCGGGTAGATAATTAAAAGGGGCCAGCCCCGGTACACATGACCCCTCACAGAACCAGGAGTGTGTGCGTGGAGGGGCTAGCCCCTAGGGGACCATTGTCGATGTGTGCTTATGCGACCATACCGCAATGGAAAAGGGGATCGGAGTTTGGCCCTAGAATCTTGACCCCCTATAACGTTGTATGTGCGCCACATGACCAAAATGTTCAGGACTGGGAGTTTAATGGGCAAACTAACTATCCTATAATTTAGCCCATTGGGTGAGATTGTAGGCCAAAATTACGTGTCGGTTCCGAGTTTGGGGCGCACAAGCCAGGTTTGGGCCGAATTGGAAGATGATTAGTTGCGTAATTGAGCAAAAACTAGAAACAAACATAACTTACTCAATTTTTGGCCAAATGAGCTGCAAAAAGAACCAAAATGGGTGTTTTTTACAGTGTTGTGTCCATTGGAGACATCAGTGTTTCTATTTGAGATATTTAAAAACATGTAAATGTACTTTTTATCGCTTAATGAAAGAGGCCCTTCATTGGAAGTTGGACCAGGAGATGTAGCCTAGGGGTGAACTCCTTTATCATGTTTTGTGTTATGTGTTTCAGATATTCTTATTTTTTCTCTGATTGGCTGTAAATTATGGTTAAATTCACTTGTTTTATATGTTTATTAAATTGATCCTCTACCCAAAACACATATAAATTTCACTTGGAAATTGTTAAAAATCTTCAATTTCACATATTCAGATCATTTTGTTATCATATAAATAGGTTATTGTGAAGGTTTGATTTGTTTGCAAGTTTTCTTCTAGTGCTTACAAGGTTGAAGCTCAAAAGAGGAGAATGAGAATTTATAGAGCCAAGATCTCAAATTGTTTCAAGGAGAACAAACACACCTCAAGCTTCGATAGTCATGGCACATGAAGAAGGTCCTGAAGGGATGTTTGAAGATGAGAAATTTTTTAGAAAATAATTATTTGAGATGTTTGAGATGGTTAAGGTTCTTTATGAGGAGAGGAATTCCATATTGTATGGAGAGAGCTCAAAGCCTCCAAAAGGAGATGGAGAAAAAGGAGACAAGCCTCCAAAAGGGAATGAAGAGAATGGTGACAAACCACCACCTTCACCTCGATCCTTGTCCTCATCTTTAACTTCTTCTACCCTTTCACAAACACCTCCAAATTCCCCAAGGGGTCATGGTAAAACTCCTTTGTGTAATCTTGATATTAAGTTTGAATTGCCTATGTACAATGGAGAGGTAAATGGAAAGAGATTGGATAATTAGGTTCATCACATTGAAGTGTATTACAGGATAAAAAGAATCAAATATGATGAAAATGTAATCTCCCTTCCTAATTATTTTCCCAAGGTGAGGAGAAAACCAATTTTGGAAATTTTGTTATTTTTGTCTTTAAGAAAATTTGATGGTAGAACTTAGGAGAAAGGGGGTCGATGTGCCTTTTAGTGGATTGTGGGGGCCACTCACCCACCCAAAAGAAGCACCCCATGAAGACAGTTTGATTTTCCTATGTGGGGATCGAAATATTTGATGGGACTCACGTGGGGCCCAAGCAAGCAAGCATACATAGGAGGAAGTGAGCAACATTTGGGGCCTTTTGATAATTTGAGAATTTCATTGTTGCTTTGGTTGTTTAGCTAAGCTACAAGTGTTGTTCAACACAAGATCTTCCCAAGGAGTGAAGCTCATCCCTCTCTTCGGTGGACTTCGAGTGCCACCCTAGGAGGGCTTCCCTTCCCATTGGAAACAAATAGAAGATCTCCCAGTGGAGGAGAATGCTGCATTGATCAGCGAGGACGCAATTTGGGAGCAGTGGTGGAGACTGCGTGTTTGGTGGAGTAGGAGAGTCAAGGAATTTCATTGTGAAGTTTGCTAGAGATATCCACATCGAGTTACCACTTCGTAGAGGAGAAATTATAGTAGGAAGGCTATTCAAATACCCAGGCAGAGCTTCTGGTTGAAGGGCATGCGTCATCCTCACTCAGAATTGTGCAATCACTAGCAGGGGTCTCTTGGTTGGAGGCTTAACAGGAGGATTGGGGAGATGGGTTATGGAGAGATTGTTGGAAGTCCAATTTGGGGAGGTTTCCTGGCTTTATGGTAGCAAGTTACAGCAGTTCTAGTTACAGGCAGTGAGTTCTAGTGTTGGAGGAGGGTCAATCCCCAAGGGGTTGATATTGGCAAGTCAAAACTAGGGAAAACCCTCTCTGGGTTTTTCTGGGTTTCTGGAGAGGAGTACATCCCCAAAGTTACAAAAAAATTGGGTTGTTTTGAGGGGATAAATCAAAGCCTGAAGTCAGCTAACAATGTAGTTTTTAGGGGACAACGCAGTTTTCTGGGAGCAGCAAAGTCACAACAGCTAGGTGCTTTTGTATCATTCACCCAAGGCTTGTAGATTGCCTTGTTCAAGCCCAGGTGCACCTCATCCAACTTCCTTGTACTCAAGAATATTTTATTACTAAAAATTGGCCATTTGGGTGTTTATGAGAAATTTTTGTTTACATGTTCCTTATTGAATAAATTTTCATTGTGAATGTTATGGTTTGTCTTTGTTATTATTGAAAATATTCCATTAGGAATATTACAGTGGTACTAGAGCATGTTCTTGGCCATAGTGGGGAATAAGAGCGGGTGATACCACCGAGATACCGAGGACTGGTTTTCTAGAGAGGTTGTGGTAGAGGCAGAGGTAGGGGTCAAGGTAGAAAAGAGGGGCCAGGCCCATTTTCAGACATTGAAGTGGAAAACATCAGAGGTCGGATGGAGAACTAGGATTAGAATGAGAAACCCAGGAAGAGGAACGCGTACTAGGTCTTAGAATAGTTTTTTAGGACAAACCAACAGATGATGAGGCAAGGGAAGTTGATGATGGACATGATGCAGCAGGCGATGGGCCTACAAATGGGTGGAAGTATGGAGGGAGAACCTCAAGGTGAAGGGGGTTCCAAAAGCTAGAGGAGGAAGTCATACCTATCAGCCTCAACACACCCCATAGCATGGGAAATTTGATTGCCCCATAATGCCTCATTTCATGGAGGAGGCTGAGCTAGACAGGTCACTAGACCCAATTGCGGATTTGGTACATTTTGTTCCATCAAGCATTGATGAGTATGAGGGGTTGGATGGTCAGATCAAGAGGGTGATATCTTTTAGAGAGTACATCCACCTCAAGGAGAGGCACACTAAGAGGGTTGGAGGCCACTATAGGGAAGGAGCATCCAACAAAGATTTGCAAAAGCTATCGGGGAAGATTATACTCCCAAATTTCGATGGGTCAGCAAAGAGCTCATCTACGGTGTGGATCCAAAACCTTGATACATACTTTCACCTGAATCCCATGAGGGAAGATGATGCCATGCGCTTTGCCACCCTTCACTTGGAGGGTGATGCCCGAGAGTGGTGGTATCATGGGCTGATTATGTTGGGGCACCTTCACATGACCAGTTATACAGAGTTCACCAAGAGACTGTTGGAGAGGTTTGAAAGGAAGGATCCGGAGCTACACTTCTGAGAGCTGGCCCACTTGAGACAGACTGGAAATGCAAAGTTCTATATTACAGAGTTCTAGAGACTTGCAATGATGGTGAAAAATATTTCAGAGGCATGACTGATCATGTTGTTTGTGCATAAGCTCGTTGATCCTCTACATGGCTGGGTGAGAGCTTACAAGCCCACATCACTACATGATGCCATTTCTAGGACAAGAGACATGATTGATGCGGTGCCCAAGGACTGAGATTTTGTTCCTGCAAGACCCACAACCCCATCGACGAATAGAGATGCAAAGCCACCATAGGGAGATGGAGTAGCCAGTTGGATGATGACACCTGGAGGGACCTTACGAGGAGGAATTTGTGCTTCATGTGCCAGGATCCTTAGGCACCAAGGTACAAGTGCACCAAGGGCAAAGCCCATTTCATCAAGGTGTTCTTAGATAGTGAGCATGAGGAGGAGGAGGCCGAGGTAGGAGAGGAGTTGGGAGATGAGGGGGGACCATCATTATGAGGGCCACCACCACCACCACCTAGAGGAGGGTCGTTTGTCCCAACTGAGGGAGTCCTCGCTTCACTTCGGGGCGTGTCGAAGTATTTGATGCTCAGGACAAGGGAGATTGTACAAGGACAACATGTGTCAGTCTTGGTTGACAATGGGGCCACCCACAATTTCATTCATTCCTAGATGGTGGAGCGCAGGGGCATCCAGAAAACTACATTTGAGGCGTTCTTAGTTTTGGTACCTCAAGAGCGGACCGTTAAGTGTACCAAGTACGTACCTAGGTTGACCTTGAAGATGGGGAACTACTCACTCACTGACCATTTCTTCGTGGTTGATGTCCCAGACACCAATGTGGTGTTGGGTGTCCAGTGGTTGTATGCATTGGGGAAGGTCATGACTGATTGGCAGAAGCTCGAGATGGAGTTCTAGGGTTTGGATGGGAAGTTGGTGATACTGAGGGGAATGCACTCTTATCCCCCTCCGATATTTTCAACCCACCGAATGGAGGCAGATCTACACTATGGAGATGTGGAGTGGACAGTTGAGCTACGAATTTTGAAGTTGGGGACAAAGACATAGGTCATACATCAAGATATACTAGCCTTGTTAGAGAAGCACAAGCAGGTTTTTGGGGATGTCCCACTAGATAGACCATCATACTGTGGATTTGAGCACACCATTGAGCTAGAGGAGGGGCTGAACGCAGTCATCACCACCCTTATATGCACCGAAGGCCTATAAGGATGAGATAGAGAGGGCCATTTAGGAGTTGTTGAGGTTGGGGCACATCAGGCCTAGCTCAAGTCCATTTGCTTCTTCCATGGTGATGGTGAAGAAGAAAGATGGGATGCTACGCATGTGCATAGACTACCGGGCTCTCAATAAGAAGACCTTGAAGAATAGGTACCCCATCCTGTGCATAGATGAGTTGATGGACAAACTTAGGGGAGCTAAATACTTCTTTAAGATAGATCTGCGCTTGGGGTACCACCAGATTCACTTTAGCGAGCATGATATCCCAAAGACTTCTTTCCTTTGTAATTACAGACACTTTGAATTCTTGGTGATCCCCTTTGGGCTAACCAATGCTCCAGCCACATTCAAGTCCTATATGAATCACATGTTCTATAGACAGCTGAGACTCTTTGTTCTATTTTTCTTCGATGACATACTCATTTATAGAAGAACATGGGAGGAGCATCTTCAACATTTGGAGGAGGTGCTTTGCATACTGGAGGAGCAGCAACTGTATGTGAAGTTGTCCAAATGTGAGTTTGGGGTAACATAGATGTTGTACTTAGGGCATGTGATTAGGGAGGATGGAGTGAAGATGCATCGGGAGAAGATTCGGGAAATTCTAGAGTGGCCCACACGCAGGAACGTAACGAAGCTAAGGGGTTTCTGCGGCATTTGTATGTAATACCAGAGATTTGTGAGAGAGATCTCACTACTTGCAGCACCTCTTACGGATTTCACTGACCTCAAGAGGGTCATGAGAAGCTGTCTAGTCTTAGCCTTGCTGGATTTCACGTGGTCATTTTTGCTAGAGTGCAATGCGTCTGGTGAAGGGATAGATGTTTTTTTGACACAGGGGGGCCATCCTATTGCATTTGAGAGTAGTAAATTGCAACCTCACGAGTGGTTGTGCTCTATGTACGAAAAGGAGATGTTAGTAGTGATGCATGCACTAGCCAAATTCAGATAGTATTTAGTGGGAAACAGATTCAAAGTGAAGATGGATCACAACAGTATTCACTTCCTCCTTGAGCAGCAGTCCTTAGAGGAGAGGAAAAATAAATGGGTGAGTAAGGTCCAAGATTACGACTTTGAGATAGAGAATGTGAAGGGAAAACACAACGTAGTAGCTAATTCCCTCTCTAGGAGACCCATAGCTCTATCTTTGATGGATGTCAGACAGGATTGGAAGGCTCAACTATTGGTTGAGTACTCTAAGGATAGTCAGGAATGCGTCATTTTGGATGGCATGTACTGAGATGACCAATTCTGGGTGATGGAAGATGTGATCTACTACAAGGACCAGATCTATTTAGTGCCAGGATCTCACCTAAAGGAGAGGATCATGCAGGTAGCCCATGATTATTTGCTAGCAGGGCACCCAGGTTTCCTCAAGACATATTGTGATGTCAAGGAGAGGTTTTCCTAACAGGGACTTAAAGGGGATGTGTTGAAACATGTGAGGGAGTGTGTGGATTGCCAGAGAAACAGGGTGGAGCTGAGTCACTTGACTAGTTTTCTAGAGTCACTCCCCATTTCGTAGAGGAAGTGGGAAAGCATATCCATGGATTTCATCATGGGACTTTTGACAGCACAGGGGCAAGACTACAGCTATGTGGTGGTCGACAAAATGACCAAGTTCACCCACTTATTTGTCATTTCACTGAGATCTTCAGCTTACTAGGTGGCCGGGTTGTTCTTTCGGGAGGTTTTCCAGTTGCATGGTCTCCCCAAAACTATTGTGAGTGACAGGGACAACACATTTATGGGGGCTTTTTGGCAGGAGTTGTTATGGTTAGTGGGTATGGAACTTACACCAAGCACTAGGTATCATACCAAAACTGACAAGTAGATAGAGATCATGAAAAAGTGGTTGGAAGGGTACCTGTGCAACTACGTGAATGGACATCAAAGAACATGGGTCAAGTGGCTACACCTCGGGGCGTGTTGTTACAACACGACTTATCACATGTCCATCGGTATGACCCCTTTCCAAGCACTTTATGGGTATGATGCACTTTCTTTTTCTAGCATGGTGTTTGGAGATAGTAGGGCCCCAGGGGCAAAGGATTGGGTTCAAGAGAGCCAGGAGATTCTCAGAGATCTCAAGAACAACTTGCAAGTAGCCCAGAATCAACAAAATGTATATGCTGATAAAAGTAGGGTGGAGAGACACTTTGAGGTAGGTGACATGGTCTACTTACGCTTTCATCCATACATGCAATCTTTGCTCAAGAAGAAAGGAGCATAGAAGCTTCACCCACAGTTTTATGGGTCATATAAGGTGGTCTAGAAGGTGGAAGAGGTTGCCTACGAATTAGAGCTACCAAAGGAGAGCTGGATTCACAATGTGTTCCATGTTTCATGCCTGAAAAATGCATTGGGGCAACATATTACAACAACAGTTGAGTTGCCTCCCTTGGATGATGAGGGGCACTTGGTTTTGACACCCGAGATTGTATTGGAGACCCGGGAGAAGAAGTTGAGGAACAAGGTGATCAGGGAATACTTGGTCAAATGGAAGGATCTGCAAGGAGAGGATGCCACGTGGGAAAGTGAACAAATCTTGTGGCATCCAGTTTTGCAGTTGCTTGGGGACAAGCAACATCCGGGAGGGTAGGATTGTAATGTCCCTTCCTAATTATTTTCCCAAGGTGAGGAGAAAATCAATTTTGGAAATTTTGTTATTTTTGGCCTTAGGAAAATTTGATGGGAGAACTTAGGAGAAAGGAGGTCGATGTGCCTTTTAGTGGATTATGGGGGCCACTAACCCACCCAAAATACACACCCCATGAAGGTAGTTTGATTTTCCTATGTGGGGATTGAAATATTTGATGGGACCCATGTGGGACCCAAGGGAGCAAGAATAAATAGGAGGAAGTGAGAAAAATTTGGGGCCTTTTGATAATTTGAGAATTTCATTGTTGCTTTGGTTGTTTAGCTAAGTTACAAGTGTTGTTCAGCTAAAGAGCTTCCCAAGGAGTGAAGCTCATCCCTCTCTTCGGTGGACTTCGAGTGCCACCCTAGGAGGGATTCCCTTCCCATTAGAAACAAATATAAGATCACCCAACATAGGAGAACTCTATCTTGGCCAGCAAGGATGCAGTTTAGGAGTAGTTGGGATGAAGTGGGGGAGACTGCATGTTTGGTGGAGCAGGAGAGTCAAGGAATTGAGTTGTGAAGGTTGCTCGAGGTATCCACATTGAGTTGCCACTTCGTAGAGGAGAAATTTTAGCAGGAAGGCCAGTCAAATACCCAGGTCGAGCTATTGGCCGAAGGGCCTACGCCATCATCACTCAAGACTGTGTAGTCACTAGTGGGGGTCACTTGGTTGGAGGCTTAACCAGAGGATTGGGGAGCTAGGTTATGGAGAGATTGTTGGGAGTTTGATTTGGGGAGGTTTCCTGGCTTTGTGGCAGCAAGTTACAATAATTCCAGTTACAGGCAGTGAGCTTTAGTGTTGGAGGAGGGCCAATCCCCAAGGGGTCGAAATTGGAAGGTCAAAGCATGAGAAATTAGTCACTTACGACTACCTCTCATGGAAATGGTCATACGTGAATGACTTACTTAACGCAGTTGAATCCCAAAAATGATATCTAATATAATGCACTGTGTAAACCCTGTATACTTAAATTCAAAAAGAGTGAAGGGATCTCTACTTAAATGGTTCATGAGGCACAATACTTGCTAAGGTTTTGCAAATGGGGTAGCAAGCTAAGTGGGCTTGATTGTGGGGAAAAACTCCACAGTTAGGCGCGCTTGAGCCAGAGGAGTTCTGGGATGGGTGACCTCCTGGGAAGTCCTGGTTACCGGGTGCAAGCCCCGGAAGTGATGATTGATGCTATGTGATTCGTTCTCCACATTTCACTAGTTTCAATCGCACTTCTTCACCCCTGTGAGCATCACCCGATGCAATGAGTGTAAGTGAACTATTCAAAAATCATAAGAAATTAGTCAGTTACGACTACCTCTCATGGAAATGGTCATACGTGAATGACTTACTTAACGCAGTTGAATCCCAAAATGATATCTAATAAAAGCTTTCCAATCGAAGTATTCATTGAGTCTTTCAATGATCCTTTTTTTAGATATTTTGTTGATTATATGTTCTACATTTTAATAATATAAAGCTCCCTAATGAAACGAAGGTAAATGAGGTGTTGTACAATAATTTGTATCCATTTGAAAATATTTTGCAAGATTCACCAATAGAGATATTCCTGCACATCCCAAAGGTAGATTGAAATCAACAATTGAGTATTTTCAGGCATAATATCATCAAAGGATCAAAATTGAATATTTCCAGGTACATATTATCAGTAATTAACCACATGTGTTAGAGGTTTTCAAGTAGATAACCCAACAATTAAATGTTACCGGAAATATCTGGCAATCAAATCCCATTTTTTATGGATGAGAATCAACAGTGAGATGGTAAACTCAATATTCAAGGGTTATTTAGAGATTTCAAGACAAGGAATAATCAAAGTTCCAACTATTTCCATATTTGAAGTCACTTGATTCCATAAATTTTGTAAGTTGTTCGAAATAGTTCTTTTGTTATTTGTATGGATAAGCTAGTTTCCTACTAGTAACAACTTATGTAATTTCTATATATTTGAGCGTTTTGTAATGGGAGAGGGTGGGATTTTGAAAATTTAGAGACTGTTATTGTGTATATTTTTATCTGATATTAATAAAAGAAATTCAAGCAGAAGTACTTGACTCATTACTCCAAAGATTCATATTATGATGTTTTCATGATCTATTTCTTAGTGTATGTCTTTCTTTCTCAATATTTCATATTTTATATTTCCTTACATTCAAAATGAACATATATGAAATTGGAATTCATCTTGTGATTCTCCGATTCATTGGAATAAAATTCATCTTTGATTCTCTACTCTATCACATTAAGGTATTTCTCCATGTATTTATGATATTACTACATAATTCACTGTTGATAGTGTTATGTTTTAATTGAAATATTATTTCTTCCAATCACCATATTGCAACAATTTTATTTCTAGTGGAATATTATATAATAATAATAATAATAATATCTATTTTTAAGGTCACAGATAAGCCAGACACCAAATTGGTGTATGAGACCCCCTTGTTTGTGGGACAAGGGACCCACCTCTGCGCAGGGATTTGACTAATAAGTCTACGAAGGCATACTACATAGTCTACCCTCCTCTGGTTGTGAACCTGTGACCTCTTAGGAGGAAACACATGCTCTTAACCATTAGGCCCACTCAAGTTGTATGTCTCATTTGGAAATTAATGTCTCATAAAACAAATATTTAATACTTTTGATTGATATTTCATGCTTGATTCCATGGCCAATGGTTTATACTTTGTTCAATCCAATCAAATCCCTACATTTCCAATTTTATGAAAGACCTAGTCATTGTACCAATTGAATAACTAGTTGTTGTGGTGACATTGAGTGACTGAGTTATAAGAGAGACCCATCTCTGGATTGGAAGGGATATCTTCCAATCTCCAAGACTAGTTCAATGTTAGCTTTGGGATTTCATTTCACAGTTGGGAAAATTATGGAGTGATAACATTTTGGCACCATTTCCAAGGAGGAAAAGTCTTCAAGTAAATTACCCTGGAGAATGAAAAAATATTAGACATAATCAGGCTCTACATCATTCACTTAATGACTCCAATCAAATTTAAAGACTCCATTGGAGGATGAGCCTTATTGACAGAGACATGAAAGGACATGTTGATGGTGCTGGATGTCACCAACATGTAAGGGGAGCTCCCCAATGTGAAGTCCCAAATAGACCTCACACTGTTTGGTGTGGGATTACCATCAAAATATACCATTCGGCCACCATTGGAAAGCCTTCAAAGATATGCCTTGGTTACAATCATAGAAAATATATCACAACACCGCTTTGGGAAGAAAGTACGTAACCTTTGTGAGACACCTAATGTAAGGTGCACGAGGGAACATCCACAACTGGTAAAGGAAAACGAGCCTCTGGTTAGAAAATAAATAGTACTATCCTAAAGGAGGTACCCAGGGATAAACTTAAAGGTTTGTTGATTACCTCTAGATTAGTCCACCTAATAAAAAAAATCATGAAAGCATAACATCACTTATTCAATAATAGTCACATCTAAGAAACGAATTAGTTCATTAAACTTAGTATGTAATTAAAGTAACATATACCACAAACATAAGAATAATAGTCCTATTATATCTCAGATACATGTATGAAGAAGTTTCAGCTCATAGAGCTTCTGATTATGAATGAAAGGTCCCAGGTACATTGTTACATGGATGAAACTTTATATCCAGTAGTGGAACATGAAGAGACAACTTTATTATCCAAATAATGATCTATCTCCTATGCACTACAAGAGAAGCGAAGGAAAGACACCCAAAATCCAAGCCCTTATCTTGAGTTATGACAAGTTATTTATTTTCACATTCCACATGTGTCTTTCGCACTTCATTACATAACATTTATTACAAAAGACAATTAAACTATGAGACGGTGGCTTAATAAGACAAACTAAGAATAGGACAAAGTCTTATCAAATAGACAAATCATTTGCTTCCTCATGGAGCTCATTTGCGATGTATGTGTTCCATGATTTGAGCTCAGTTGAGATGACTTTGACCCAAATTGGAAATTCCCCTATATAACACATCTTCACCTCCAATGCCTCCATCAATATAGTATTGGATCTCGACTATAAATTATTCCGTAGCCATGAGATCTTCATATGAGCTTTGACTCATGCGATGGCATATTGTAGAATTATGTTTGTTTGGTCAATTTAATGTCCCAAATCGATCCACATAAATTATCAATCTGGGTATCGTAAACTGATGAAGTGTAGGGCACTATATGTGCTAGATGGCCCTTCCTACTTCAGTGTTTCGAGTTTTCTATTGTTTTGGGGGTTTGATCTTTTTTAATTCCTAAAAAAATCTTAAATCTACTATTGCTAAGAATCTAAAGAAATGAATTGAGAGCTAAAAGTGCTTCAAGCCAGATTTGGAAGTTTTAACCAAGGAAATAAAAACAGAGTTTCTCTTCTTGCTATTATGATTGTTTCCAAAACATGAACTAAAAGGACATAAGAGTGAAATTTCAACTACTATCTTATCAATAAAAAAACCAAAGCTTAATTAAAATGAGATTGCAGCTATCCAAGATGAACAAAAATGAAATACTGAAAATGAGATTACAACTATTGTCTAATTTATTGCAGAATCAAAACTTAATGAAAAAATGAAAATGGAATTGCTACTAAATGAAAAACTATGTTTGAAAATGAAATTGCAACTATTCTATCATAAAAACTCAATGAAGTGTTTTATCACTCTGCTACACAATTTTGGGAGAACGACCTCCTTGTGATAGCATTTTGAGGGATCCAATACTTCATTGTTCTAAAATTGAAAATGAAATTGGAACAAAACTAAATCAAAGATTAAGTCTGAAAGTAAAATTGCAACTATAACAACTAAATGAAGTGTTTTATCACTCCGCTACACAATTTTGGGAGAACTACATGCTTGTGATAGCTTTTTGAGGGACTCCATACTTCATTTCTTTAAGAAAAAGTAAACATAAAAATGCAGAGAAGGACTCATTCATATATGAAATATTTCACCACTTAGTTTTAAGATGTACCATCAACTGAAAGGGCTTTTGGAAACATTCACTTACAACATGAGTTATTAAACTAACAACAAAATGGCATTGATCAGTTAAATTAAAAATCTAAAGACTATTGACAGTAAATGGAATAAACTAGACTAATGATCAGCAAATCTACATTACTCTATGCTACTAACATCAACTTCAAGCTACTGATAAGAAACTAGAAAGTAATGAAACAAAAGAGTTATTCTGTGCTAATGAGAAGATGACACAAGCTGCATTATGAACAGAGTTAGAATATGGTTATAAACATCATTAAAAAAGCATAGTGAATTTACAGTGAAAGACAAAAAATAAATAAAATGTAACCTTGAGCAACGCAGGGGCCCTCTGCAAAGGTCTCAAATTATCGGCACTCAATCAACTTCCAACAACGCTTCAGGTATCCATTGAAATAGAGTCTTTATATTAAAACAGAGAATGAGTTCTTCAAACTACAAAGCGGAAATCTCCACTTAATACATAAGAAAAAACTGAACTTGTTATGCGTTCTTCACATTGGTATTTATAGGAAATTATACAACTATTTTAAAGAGATAAATAAGCTACAACAAAACATGTAGGCAGGGAAGTATGCAAAATTCTTGTCCTTGGTTGCTTGAAAACATAAATCTTATGGTAATGGCTGTTGGATTTTATTTTTGTAGGTGGCAGATGAAGTCCGTGGCCTCAGGAAACTGCATCGGATCCCTATCTTTGAGAACCGTGTGCAAAACAGAGTCTTGTTTTCCATAGGTTTCTATGTTTGACTTCCCTTTGACTGGAGTCTTCTTCATCGATCTAGGCCAAATGAATAGGATACGATCCATGCCCTGATGTTTTCCAAGCTACCCATGTAGTCCTTTTCCCTTCTTGACACATGGAACCTGCAAAAGCGTGGAAGTAGCTGCGGAACAACCGATTAGCTGTAGAATGTGGCTGCGTTACGTAGCTAAAAGACAAAAACTTATTCAAATAGCAAACATAAAAGTATAACTTGTAAATCACTGAAATATACTCCTTGAGGCAATGTGTAATGATTTTTTATGATAAGGATGCATTTTTCATGAAAGAACAGAGAAGGAACGATGAGAAAAGTAGCTAAGGGAAAGACAATTTTGGAACTCAACATACCCCCACTGCTAGACTATTGCATTGTTGGAAATAATACTGAGGGGGGGGGTGAATCAGTATTATCACATTAATAAAACTTTTTCATTTCCAAACTCTGATTCATATATGCTACTTCCACAACTTCTTATGATTGAGTTAATTGATCTTCAATGAGTGCATTAGAACATTATCAACCATATTATCAGTTAACAGATGCAGTAACATAGAATAGATCATCACACATAAGGCACACACATGAACACCATGATATAAGGTGGAAACCCAATGCGGGAGAAAACCACCTGCTGCAAGTCATCTCAATCTTCTTCTTAATAAGAAAATCCTTTTACAATATTTGTACTGATGCAGTCTTATACCAGTACGGGAGCTACAACCCCCTTTGCTCTTGTACTAGCCGATCCATTTACTAGTACGCAGGCTGCTACCTGCTACAATGCTCCAAAGATTCCCCTTTGCTTTTGTACTAGCTTAAGTACTAGTACGTAGGCGCTGACCTACAATCTTCTCTCCTCCAGGTACCACGTTTCATCAATTTTCATACTGGATACACTGAAGCACAACACATAATCTGAAGGGCCACGTTTCATCCAATTTCCAACAACATTGAAGCACATAATCAAACAATCTTCTGAATCACCCAATCACTAGATCAATACATATACAATGAGAGTCATCAATAAGATCTAGTCCATCAGATCACATAAAGATGAGTCATTAAGAACATAATCAATCACTTCTTAGATTGCTGTTATCACTTTAACACCCAGAACACAACAAGGATAAACATGGACAGGGAAATTGATTTCAAGATAAGTACGCAGCTTTACCCATGTAATGCCTGCGTACAAGTATGCACTGTTCTTCTGTGGCGCCACGGACCTCCACACCTGCGCCTTCTGTGGCGCCTCTGTGGCGTCTCCGCACTACGCCTTCTGTGGCGCCTTCGCACTGCGCCTTCTGTGGCACCTCCGCACTGTGCCTTCTGTGGCGCCTCTGTGGTGTCTCCGCACTATGCCTTCTGTGGCACCTTCGCACTGCGCCTTCTGTGGCGCCTTCGCACTGCGCCTTCTGTGGCTCCTCCGTACTGCGCGTTTTGTGGCGCCTCTGTGGTGTCTCCGCACTGCGCCTTCTGTGGCGCCTCCGCACTGTGCCTTCTGTGGCGCCTTCGCACTGCGCCTTCTGTGGTGCCTCCACACTGCGCCTTCTGTGGCGCCTCCGCACTTCCGCAGCTGCAGCGCTCGAGAGATCACCCTTCACAGTTTCGCTTTCCACTTAACTTTCATATAGATCGAGCTTTTGAAACAATAACCCAATATTTCAGATCTTAGGATATTCAACCCAAAAGCATGCCCAAGCCAAATGATCTCCTTTGATTTATATAGGCAAGCTCTTCCTCAAATCATGGATCATGGGGCTCAATAATAATAATAATATAAAACAATACCACGGGCCAAAACCATAATAACACAATACCGTCGGCTAAATACCAAGGGTTAAACATAAGGAACCCCACGTGTGCGCGCTTTACTGCCTTGAAGTGTGTGCACTGGGGGTACGCACCTCAGCAGTTGCGCCTTCTGTGGCGCCTCCGCACTGCGCCTTTGGTGGCACCTCTGTGGCGTCTCCGCACTGCGCCTTCTGTGGCGCCTCTGTGGCGTCTCTTGTGGCGCCTCTGCACTGCGCCTTCTATGGCGGCTCGCACCTCCGCAGCTGCGCCTTCTGTGGCGTCACGTACCTCCGCAGCTGCGCCTTCTGTGGCGCCGCGTATCTCTTATTTTCTTCAATATTTGATAGCTGATCATCAATCTCTGCTGCTGACTTGAAGTACTGTGATCTATCACCTAAATGGGTTACCATCAAGGACAACACTTTAGCCATAATGCCAACAATCTCCCCCTTTGGACTTGATGGCAAAGCTTACTTGTGAACTGTCATCTGATCCCTTTTTGCTGTCTGGTAACCCATGCACTCTGTCACATCTGATATTTATTCTGTAGATTCATCTGAATGTATACAAGTGAGATGATCTTCTATGAGAGGGTTGCCATCAAGTACAACACATGCATCATAATGCCAACATGCATGTCCCCATGCAATCAGAATTGTAAACTCCATCCTCCTACTACATTTGTTCTGAGACTTTACCCAAAACATCCAACCTCTTGTTCTGAGACTTCAGCCAAAACATCCAACCTCTTCTTGCTTTTCTTTGCACCAACTACCATCCTAGGCCTCCTCATGACAAATCTGTACTTGAGGTTAATGAGTGCCCTGTTTAGCTTCTTATTCTTCCTTTTTAGTTTTATGTTCTTCTTGTGCCATAAACCCAAGTGAAGTATAGTGTTATCATGGATAATCTTACCCAACATGTTCTGTTCTTTTAAGGCTTCATTTTCCTTTTGGATGTGCCTGTTTAGAACTTCTAGCTCATAGATTTCTAGGTTAACTGAGTTAGTCAAAGTTTCTTGTGATGTGGCAATCTGCTTAGGATTAGATGAAGTCCTTGGGTCCACTGATGTACTTTTCTTTTCCAATGACTCCATGTAGTCATAAAACTATTGTTGGACCAGATCAATGCCTGGAGAGGCTCTCCTTTCTGCTTTGTCTGCTTTCTGATCTTTGTTAAAGTTTCAGAGATGGGCTCTTCTTCATTGTTTTTCTATGCTGAAGTTTTAGGAGTGTTTTGAATGGTGAGACTCGTCTTCCTTCTCCTACTTATTTTTTCAAGACTTCCCTCAGGCAATTCTGGGGCATCTTGGAAGAAGTTTCTAACCAAAAAGTCCTCCCATGTGTCCCCTACACTCTTTAAGTGATGTTCGACTAAAATTTTTACTAGTCCATGGTGATAAAGAGTGGTTTCTATTGCTTCAATTTTCTTTTGAAGATTACTGGCCATTCTTCTCAAGCTATTCAATAGGAAAAATGGGAGATTGACGGTTCCATATTCAAGAAAATTCATTAACAGTCTTATGTGATATACATACATGGAACCTTATCTTCCTTCACATGTAATAAAATTTTTCAAAATTAATAACATGCTACCTCATTCGCTCTTAAGTGTAGAGATTGGATTCCCTTTCCTAAAAATTGAAGTGTTTGTGCTTGGATTTTTGAGAATGACCTTCCAGGTTTCACCAAGAAATTCTTTGTTCTTGAACCACCTCTCTCATAGCCTTTGTAGCTTGGTTGCTTCAGTAATAAAAGACTCAGTCACTGCAAATTTTATGTCACCTATTTCCACATCCACTCCATCAAACGATCTGGCAAAAGATTTGGTGATTTATTTATGATAACCATTGAATTTTTCAATGAAACTCAACCAACTAGCCTTTTGCAACATTCCTTTCAATTGAGGATAACCTTCCATGTACTTCACCCCTATGGGTTCAGTTTTGACAATGAGCCCCATCACCTCTGTTCTCTGTTATTCTTCAAAATTCCCTTCATTGTTTGAGAAATGGAGTGACTTCGTAAAGAGGGATGTGTATAGGCAGTGGAATAACTGGTATATAGGAACAAAAATAACTATGGATATGGGGACGGAATGACATAATATATGGAAGTAAAACGAATATGAGTATGGGATAAAAAAACTGTACATGCAGGGTTTACGAAACAGAGTAGCTGCATGCATAAAATGTGTGGAAACAGAGTGTGCTCAAGGTATATGAAAACGGAGTGGCTATACACATAAACTATGTGAAAAACAGAGTGATTGTTATACACAGAGGATACGAAAACAGAGTGACTGTGTGTACAAGGCAACGGAGCGCTTGTATGCACGAAACATATGAGAAATGGAGTGATTGTATGCACAAAAAGGCTGCGGGAGTATAAGAGAAAAACTTGGTGTAATAAATGAAAACTCAAGGTTTTGATGAGTCGTATTCAAATAGGTTATGTCATGAATCTAACCATTTAACAGGTGTGTTGGAGAAGTCCGCTTAAGTATGATTCATTGAGTTTAAAACAAATATTGCATCAATAGACCATTAGCATTAAACACGGAAGGTGTGGCGGAATCATCATGGCAGTCAAATCTCATAATGACAAATCAAGGAGTCATGTGATTATACGAGTTATACCAACTTATGTTTTGTATTACTTTTTGAAATAAGTTTTTGTTTTTACCTTTTAGAACCATACCTTTCACTTGCTAATCTCTTGTTGTTTGCTTCCACATGTGCTTAGATGTGATTGGTCTTCAAAAGTTGTTCTCTCCTCAATTACCTGCATATGAAATTTTTATTATGAACTTGCCTCTTTATGCTTGGACTAATGATCAAATTGTTGCTACAAAATCATATTGGTTGCAGAATAGGATTATGTATGAAATAGGAACAACTGCAGAACGTGGAAACAACTGCAGAATGTAAATCAGAGAACAGATTATGGCTTATGGATGAATGGAACAGAAATGGCTGCATGAGTGAAAATATGACAAGATGATAAATGAAAAATGGAGATGGAAGAAATGTTGATGAGGAAAAATTTATTAGTGGAATATGACAGTGGATTGAAGTGAAACTTTGCAAAAGTAAAACAGAGTGAAAATGAGATAAAACAATAAATTTTGCAGAATGCAAAGTGAGTCACCATTTTTTTTTAGAAATGGAAATGGAAAATATAGGGTGTCAAAAGCTTCTGATTTTCACCCTGTATTTTTTGTATAAGCATGACAATCAGTGATTGGAAAAACAAAGATTAAGTTGGTGGAGAAGAAGGATTCTTCTTCACCAACTTCATATCAGAATTTTTCTAAAAGATCTTGGTGAACTCCTCCCTTGAGATTGGTTTTTGATCAATTTTCAATCTATGACCATTCACAAGGAGAGGAGTTTGACTTTCATATATTTTTCCGATCCTTACAGCTCCATTACTAAAAAAAAATTCAATCTCATATGGCCCAAGCCAATGAGTTTGAAACTTCCATTGAAAAAATATTTAAACTTTGAATCAAATAACAGTGCCCAATCTTCCTCTTGAAACTTCTTGTCCTTGACATATTTATCATGCCACTTAGCCCTCTGTTGCTGAACTAGACTAGTCCTTTGAACAGCCTCTTTTCTGATTTCATCAAGTTCATTCAATTTCTCCAGTCTATGCTTTTGAGCTTCTGAGAAATCGATCCCCAACCGGACTGCCATCTTGAAAGTTTTGACTTGGAACTCTATGGGGAACAGGACTTGTTTCCCATAAACAAGTTCATAGGGTGTATGTTTAGTTGTGTTCCTCTATGTAGTTCTATAGGCCCATAAGGCTTCAGGAAGCCTTTCTGCCCAATCTCTTCTACGTAGATGCGTAGTCTTGGTGAGGATTCTTTCAATCACTTTATTTGTAGACTCCACTTGACCATTTGCTAGTGGATGATAGTGAGTGGATTTCCTATGCTTGATTTTATAGTCCTCCATAAGCTTCTCTATCATTTTGGATTTGAATTGAAGTCCCTGATCTGTCACAATTTCTCTTGGAACACCAAAGCGAGTAAAAATATCCTCAAAAAGAAAACTAACTACAAAATTTTCGTTAGCAAAAAGCAATGCTTGGCTTCTACCCATTTAGTGACATAATCAGTGCATACCAATATATACTTTCTCTACTTGGATGGAGGATTAATATGTCCAATAAAGTCTAAAGCCCATTTTTCAAAGGGTTCGATAAGTACCTAAGGTTGCAATGGAATTTCATTTGAGGGAGTAGGTTTCCCTAGCCTTTGGCAGCCGTCACACCTTTTGACATATTCTTTAACATATTTGAATAGGGATGGCCAAAAATATCCTAAATAAAGGATTTTATAGGTTGTCCTCTTGTCAGCAAAGTGTCCACAACACAACTCATCATGACATGCTTTGAGAATATCAGGCATCTCATCTTCCGTGACACACCTTCTGATCATAAGATCTAGTCCTGTTTTATACAATTCATTAGTGATCCATGAATATCTTGCACTATCTTGAATAATCTTTCTTCTCTATCTAGGAGATAAATGTGAAGGTAACTTCCCCGTACCCAAGTAGTTGGCAACATCTGCAAACCAAGGAGTTTGAGTAGTTACTGCAAAGAGATATTCATAAGGGAACTTATCTTCAACCGGGGAGTCTTCTTTGATATTTTGAATCTTGGAAAAGAAATCAGCAACTGTGTTTTGTTTTCGAGGTCTATCTAGCATAGTAATGTTGAATTCTTGCAAAAGTAAAAGCCATCTTGTAACTCTTCCATTAGTAATATGTTTATTCATCAAATATCTAATTGTAGAGTGATCTATATGAACAAAGGTTTCAGAGCCCATTATATAGTTTCTAAACTTGTTAATTGCATGAACAACAGCTAAGAATTATTTTTCAACCATAGTATAATTCAACTCAGTGGGAGTCAAATTTTTACTTTTATAGTAAATGGCATAAGGAATCAAATCTTTTTGTCCCAATACAGCTCCCAAAGATGTATCTGAAGCATCTGTAGAAATGTGGAAAGGAAGTTTCCAATTTGATCCTCTTAAGATAGGTGCTTCAGATATTTTTGCTTTCAAGGTTTCAAATGCTGATTGGCAATTAGGATTCCACTTGAATTCACAATCTTCTGTAAGCAACTTGAAGAGTGGAGATGCTATTTTAGTGAAGTTTTCTATAAATATTCTATATTGAACTCTAAATCCTAGAAAAATTCTAACATCCCTTTGGCAATTTGGAATTGATAACTTAGAGATGACTTCAACTTTAGATTTGTCAACTTTAATCCCATCTCCTGAAATATGATGTCCTAAAACAATACCCTCTATAAACATCATAAAGCATTTCTCATGGCTAAGTGAAAGGTTTGTTTCTTTACATCTTTTAAGGAATTTTTCCAGATTTTCCAAAGCTTGTTCAAATGTGTTACCATAGACTATAAAATCATCGATATATACCTCTACACAACCATGTATTAGATCAGAAAAATTCCTAGTACTGCTCTTTGGAATGTTGCAGGTGCATTACATAACCCAAAAGGAAGCACTCGGTAGGCAAAAGTTCCCCATGGACAAGTAAATGTGGTTTTATCCTGATCCTTAGGTGCTACCTGAATTTGATTATAACCACTAAAACCATCCAAGTATGAGAAATACTTTTTACCCGCTAATGTATCTAACACTTGATCTATGAAGGGTATAGGAAACTGATCTTTCAAGGTTGCTTTATTCAATTCTAGATAATCAATGCACACCCTCCATTTACCATTCTTTTTAGGCACAATTACCAAAGGAGAAACCCATTGGCTATCTGAAATGGGGTAAATGAAGTTTACATTGAGTAATTTTTGGAGCTCTTCTTTCACAATTTCCATAAGATTTGGATTCATTCTTATTTGATGTTGTTTGATTGGTCTACTATTTTCCTCAATATAGATATGATGGATACAAGTCTTAGGATCAATACTTTTCATATCAGTATACTCCCATGCAAATGCAACATAATGTTTTTGTAATATCATGGTTAGCTTTTCTTGTTGTAGTTTCTCCAAGTTTTTGTTTATGTTCAATGTCCTACTTGGAAAAATTTCAATTGTAGAGCTACCAAACTCTTCCATAAAATAGAGAGACATCTGCCTAGATGACAAGTATTCAACATTAGATTTTTCTTGGAATTGTGCATGATCATATTCTGAAGATGTTTCAAATTTTCCAATGTGTTCAAAATTTGACTATATTCACTAATTTCTGACATAGTAAAGAGAGGTTGAATATCATCTTCTTTATCGATCCATTCCTTGTCATCTATTTCTGTGATTTCTTTTGCTGGAGGATAGAATGTAAATTTCTTTGTTGAATTACCATCAGAAATATACATGTCACCAGATCTACAACTAATAAAAGCATCAGCTATGGCTAGCCAAGGTCTTCCTAATATGAGTGGTTGTCCTCCTAGATTATTCTTGGGAGTTAGAATCATGAAATCAACAGGATATTCCCAAGAATCTAAGGAGACCGAAATGTCTTATAGCACACCATTTGTTTTGATTATTGATCTATCCGCAAGTTGCAGCAAGGTAGGTGTGTAAAGAAGAATAGGAAGTTTACGTTGCTCCATAGTTTGTCTACTCATAATGTTTATTGCTGCCCCTAAGTCAATTAATGTTTTTGGAATTTCAATCCCATTTATATGTGTCTTGACAATTGGACTTCCTGGATCCACATATTTCTGCATGGCAATCTTTCCCATCATTATATCTATTATCTTTCCTACCAGGTGAATTCTTTTTGTTTCTCTTGGTTTTCTTCCTGGTCTTTTGATGCTCAACTCCTTTATTATCTTGGCTAGAATAGGAATTTCTAATGGCTTGTCACAAAGGAATTTTGATACAAACATTCTTAAATTCATCTAGAAAATCATAGTTGGGCAATAAGATATGTTTTTATACCCCTCTATCAATTTGTAATCTCTCAAGAAAAGGAGGTGTAGAAGTAGATGCTGGTTGCTCAATGATAGGAGTTGTGTTTATTGATTCTTTTTATTTTTCTTTTTCAATGTTTTGGTTTTGGAAGGATGTTCCCTCAAAACTTTTATTGACTTTTAGAGAGTCCTCCTCAGAGTTATCTTGTTCTTGAATGACTATAAAAGGTTTTTCCTTCTCTAATATCCTACCAGATCTAAGCTGAACATCATTAAGACCTAGAGGAGTAATCATGTAAGTTGGAAATTGTTGTCCTTCTACCACGTAAGAATTATGAGGGTTTTTATTATTGGGGTTTGGTAATGGTTGATCAGGTAGTTCTTTTGGTTTTTGTTGAAATGGAAGTAAGAGTTGAGGATTTTAACCTTGTTGTGGAGGTTATTGTGGAAATGGTAATGAAAGTTGAGGGTTTTGATTTGGAAGTTGTGGTTGCTGATTTTGCTGCTGATCTTGTGGAGGAGGATAGCTCTGATAAGATGGAGGATATTGATAATATTGAGCAAATCTCCCATAAGAATTTTGCAACCCTTATGCCCATGATTTAGATTGATATTGAGATTGAGGTTGAGGCCAAGGTTGCTGCCAAGAATTCCAGTTTGGTGGGGGCTGGAAATACATTGGATTGTTAAATCCTTGATTTTGTGGCCCCTGCGAAGGTCTTCTTGCAACAAAACAAAGAGGTTCTACAGGATTTGGGACTATTTCTTCTTGAAAGACATTGTTGAGACTTGGGATTGAAGGACAACCCTTGGTCTCATGACTTTCTAAGTATAATATGGCTAAAGCATCAGCCTTTGTTTTCTGCTTGTTTTGAATTTTAAGGGTGTCTAGTTGCTCACTAAGGCTCCCTAAATTGTCAGTTTTAAACTCATCATGCATATTGCCAATTTCTGCCCTACTTATAGATCCGGTTGCAGATTTGTTTGCTCTAACAAGAGAAGGATCTCTTGGTTCTTTGCTGGTTTTAGATTTCCCTGTTGAGAGATGAACACATATTTTTGCTATGTCACTCAATGGAAGTTGAGAAATATCTCACTTCCTCATCATGTTAAGTATATCTATCCATTCATCTCTAGTGGCCTTTAACAAAATAGCTTTCAAAGTTTCTTCATCTAGATTGTTCATTTTTGCTCTTTTCAAATTATAGCTGAATCCCTCAAGCAAATCCTCTAAGTTTTCATCTTCCTTTTGTATCATTTTGAACACCTCATATTTATGATTGGTATGCATGCAATAATCCAAGTATCTATCCAAAAATCCCTATTTCATGTCATTCCAAGTTCTAATGGATTGAGTGACTAATCCCATAAAACATTTCAAAGCAGCCCCTTTTAGTGTTGAAGGGAACAATTTGAGTTTTTGAGAGTATTCTAGATAGTCATAGGTTCTACACAAGATTTCAAACTCAAACAAAAATGTTTCAGGATCCTCACTTCTCAACCCATAAAAGTTTGGGAGGACGGATGGTGAAATGTTTTTCATTGTGGTATGTGTTTCCTCATCCACTATAGGGAATCCAAATGAGTTATCTACTTGCCTATTTCCTCTGCTTCCTCCATTATTACCTCTACCTCCTCCATTGTTTCCTCTACCTCTCGCTCTACCCCCTCCTCCAAACCGTGTGAATTCTCCATCTTGTTCTTCTTCTGCCATTATAGTTTCTTCAGAGTCAGTATGGGGCTCAACCTACAAGGTTATTCCCTCTTCCTCTAGTTCTTCTATTAATGGACTATGAGAGGAAGTTCCTATTTTTTCTTCCTCACTGGGTATTCCTAGTTCTTCAATTATAATAGGCTCCCCTGTGGAGGTGAAAAAGGTCTTCTCTCCTAGGACTATTTTGGTGGATGATGTAGGAGAATCTTCTGATTGAGTTTCTGCTCCTTGAATTCTAGGAATCATATGGCTAGGAGTATGAGTCTGGGATGGAGGTGTGTCTTTTCTAATTCTTGGTGGAGTAGGTGGAGTTGTGGGAATTAAACTTCTGCCCCTAGCTATAAATCTACCCCTAGAATCTCTTTCTCTATGCATGTCATTGTTTTGTTGTTGTTTCTTTTTTTTTTATGAATGTAAGAAATACGACTACCTAGTTACACTTGCTTGGCAACGACACAAAAAATGTTTGGTTAATTTAGTGTCCTAAATTGATCTACATAAACTATCAATCTAGGTATCATAAACTGATGAAGTGTAGTGCACTATATGTCTTAGATGGCCCTTCCTACTTCAGTGTTTTTGAGTTTTCTACTATTTTGGGGGTTTGATCTTTTTAAATTCCTAACAAAATCTTAAATCTACTGTTGCTAAGAATTTAAAGAAATGAATTGAGAGCTAAAAGTGCTTCAAGCCAGATTTGGAAGTAAAGTTTTAACCAAGAAAATAAAAACAGAGTTTCTCTTCTTGCTATTATGATTGTTTCCAAAAAATTAACTAAAAGGACTTAAGAGTGAAATTGCAACTACTATCTTATCAATTAGAAAACCAAAGCTTAATGAAAATGAGATTGCAGCTATCCAAGATGAACAAAAATGAAATACTGAAAATGAGATTACAACTATTGTCTAATTTATTGCGGAATAAAAACTTAATGAACAACTGAAAATGGAATTGTTACTAAATGAAGAACTATGTTTGAAAATGAAATTGAAACTATTCTATCATAAAAACTCAATGAAGTGTTTTGTCACTCTGCTACACAATTTTGGGAGAATGACCTCCTTGTGATAGCATTTTGAGGGATTCAATACTTCATTGTTCTAAAACTGAAAATGAAATTGGAACAAAACTAAATTAAAGATTAATACTGAAAGTAAAATTGCAACTAATGTACTATAACAACTAAATGAAGTGTTTTTTCACTCTTCTACACAATTTTGGGAGAACTACCTCCTTGTGATAGCATTTTGAGGGACTCCATACTTCATTTCTCTAAGAAAAAGTAAACATAAAAATGTAGAGAAGGACTCATTCATAAATGAAATATTTCACCACTTAGTTTTAAGATGTACCATCAACTGAAAGGGCTTTCGGAAACATTCACTTACAACATGAGTTATTAAACTAACAACAAAATGGTGTTGATAATTTAAATTAAAAATCTAAAGACTAATGATAGTAAATGAAAGAAACTAGACTAATGATCAGCAAATCTACATTACTCTATGCTACTGACATCAACTTCAAGCTACTGATAAGAAACTAGAAAGTAATGAAACAAAAGAGTTATTATGTGCTAATGAGAAGATGACACAAGCTGCATTATGAACAAAGTTAGAATAAGGTTATAAACATCATTAAAAAAACACAGTGAATTTATAGTTAACTATGAAAGACAAAATAGAAATAAAATGTAACCTTGACCAACGTAGGGGCCCTCTGCAAAGGTCTCGGATTATCGACACTTAATCAACTTCCAACAACGCTTCAGGTATCCATTGAAACAGAGTCTTTATATTAAAATAGAGAATGAGTTCTTCAAACTATAGAGCAGAAATATCCACTTAATACATAAGTAAAAATTGAACTTGTTATGCATTCTTCACACTGGTATTTATAGGAAATTATACAACTGTTTTAAAGAGAGAAATAAGCTACAACAAAACACGTAGGCAAGAAAGTATGCGGAATTCTTGTCCTTGGTTGCTTGAAAACATAAATCTTATGGTAATGGCTATTGGATTCTATTTGTGCAGGTGGCAGATGAAGTCCGTCGCCTTAGGAAACTGCTTCAGATCCCTATCTCTGAGAAACGTGTGCAAAACATAGTCCTGTTTTCCATAGGTTTCTATGTTTGACTTTCCTTTGACTGGAGTCTTCTTCATCGATCTAGGCCAGATGAATAGGATACGATCCATGCCTTGATGTTTTCCAAGCTACCCATGTAGTCCTTTTCCCTTCTTGACACGTGGAACCTACAAAAGAGTGGAAGTAGCTGTGGAACAGCTGATTAGATGCAGAATTTGGCTGCGTTCCGTAGCTAAAAGACAAAATCTTATTCAAATATCAAACATAAAAGTATAACTTGTAAATCACTGAAATATACTCCTTGAGGCAATGTGTAATGGTTTTTGATGATAAGGATGCATTTTTCATGGAAGAATAGAGAAGGAAGGATGAGAAAAGTAGCTAAGGGAAAGACAATTTTGGAACTCAACAATGTCTTTGGTAATCTCTAAGACTTCCTATTCTGATACTTGCTTGATTTTTTATATATATTGTCTAATCTCATGGAAGATGATTTCCCTGCCTTTGATTTCCTCAAGTGATCCTATTATGGTCATCTCATGTTTATGTGTTAGAGAGTCGAAACCATTGTGCACTTGATTATAAGAAGGAATAATACTAATCAAATGTTCTGCGAGACACATGTAGTTTTGATGGTGGAGTCTCAGTTGAACTCTGTCCATCTATGTGACAATCTTGTCTTTATTTTGCAAATGTTGTGGAGCATTCAGGTACTTGGCAACCCATCCTTGAAGTTGTTCAACTTCTCTATTTGCCACTTCTAGTATTTTTACCTCTTCTTGTGCTTTCTTATGAATGTGAACGAGAGGAGCCACCACTTGTTGTAGAAGTATCATCTCATCATATAACCTTTCCATGGTGTCCTCCACTGGCCCCAACTCTTCCTGCATGGCTGACTACCATTCTGCGGTGTTGTAACTAAGTGAAGATAATCATTGATTCTTTGTCGCAAGGCGTTCCACCTGTTGCTTCAATGACACTAGTTCTTTCCTCAATCTAGCATTCTCACACTATATATATTCAAAGTTTTCTTGCACTGTTATATTAAAAGAAAAAATTTCCACCATGATTACCCTAGGATTCCTTTTGATATCAACAATTATCACATTTTCTACAAATACTGAGACTAGGTTTTGAGGATCATTCGAGAAGTGCCTTCATCTCTATTGCATGATACTCTTCCTTTGTTGGTCAAATGTGACATTGCACACATCCATGACTCTATCTCCAGGTGGAGGAGTGATTCCCATTTCTCCAAATGGAAGATGACCACTTGTGAGAGGAGGTTCTTCAGGGGAATCTAGTTCACCATCCATTAGCTAGGTGGTATCTTCTTTCTCTATCTCCTTATTCCACTATTCTTCCTCCAGCATATGAGATGATTCTTCCTCCTGGGACTATCTTTTTTGTGAATCTTCTATTCTTCTCCTTTCCTCTTATTCTTCCTGTTGTTTCCTGAGCAACCCATCCTTGATCTGAAATTTAAAAATTGAATGTTTCTTGAAAAAAAATTCAAGCTAGTTTATGTATTGTGGGCAATGGATCAAAATTTCAAAAGCACGTAAACTTATTAAACTTAGTACAATTTTGCAGATTTAAACAGAGAAAAATAGACAACAAGCAACATCACAAAGCAACAATTTGATGACGGAGTTCACCCCTCTTGGGATACAACTTTGAGTCCAACTTCTAATGTTGTCCTTTTAAATATATTCTCAAAATGTCAATTACATAAACATACAATGCTCAAATCACAAAAATAATGTTTCCATTGTGTTAAGAACACCCAAAATCCTGTGTGATCTTTTCTTGTGCTGAAAAATGCTGAAAATGGCCAAGTTAGGCCAGCTTGTTCATTTTCCTGCTATCTACTATGAAAATTTACAAAATTGGCTAAATTGGAAACTAAATCCTCCCTTGTTGTACCCGCTAGGTGACAAATTGGCGCGGTTTGGTGTTGATTCTCCCATAAATGGTGCAAATTGTTGGACCATTAATTGGCCCCCACACCCTATTCCTTCACCCTTTTGTTTGTCATGTGCTACCAAATGTAGCCAGAGGCACATGATAGAGGTCACATGCCCATTGGCTCCACGTTCTTTCTCATATGATGGGCCATGTGGCTGCAGGCTAAGCACCATGCATTAGCCCTCCTACACAACACCCGTTGGTGGTTACATGGTGTTTGTTCAAACCAAAGGCTAGGGATTCCCACCCCACCCCTCTCACCTGGTTCCATGGTCACCTCACCTCCACATAACTTGGGATTGGGATCACATGCCCCACCCCTTTCGCCAACGCCAAAACTGCTTAATTTTAAATATAAATTCACCACTATGCATTAACAAGGACTCTGGTGCTACAATGGTTCAAAGTTTGGTTGATATCTATGAGGTCGTGTGATCGAACCTGGTAAAGGATTGTCATCTCAATAACCAAATTTTGGCACATTCCACAACGCCATGTGGTGGCCATTCATTAGGCCATGTGGCACCCTCCCATTGGCCCGAGGTTGGCCCAAACCAAATCTCCTTCAGCTAATCACATCGTGCCACTTTTCAATCCCAGATTGGCTCATCCAACCAATGTACTGCTCAATCAGCCTGTTGACGTCATCATATGAACTGCCCAGTCAACCCTACTACTTGACTTTTTAGTTGTTTTCCAAAAACTTCAGAACATGATAACTTTCTCGTACGTGTTGAATTGAGTCGATTCAAGCATCGTTGGAATACAAACAATGAGATCTACAACTTGGCCTCAATTTCAGGATATTATGAGCACTTCAATTTTTTAGCATATTTTTTATCCTCGGGATCATTCCTCCCCATTGAAATCTTTTCGACCACCAAAAGTCTATTTTTACTCAGCATGTAAGTGAGGGTACAAGTTCCTCACATTCCCAATCTCAATCCACCTTTATTTACTTGTATTGGTACCTTTGAACCCACTTGAATATACTCCACATTGCCTCTGCGTGAAGTCCTGATCCTCCTATCAAGAATTGAGTCTTCGTGCAACTAATTTAAATATTTAGGAGAACAATATTCTATAGATGGAATCTTAACATTCTATTCATGATCATCAACCATTGGAGGCTCATACAATCTCAATTTTTCCACATTCAGAATAGAATAAATTTGCATGTCAGGTGGAAAATCTAATTGGAAAGCATTGTTACCAATATTCTCCAAGATTTTGAAAGGACCATATATTATTGGTTTGAGTTTTTTACCTTCACCTTGATGTATTTCCTTGCTGATATAAAACCAAACTTGATCTCCCACTTGGAAATCATGATCAACTTGATGGTTGTCATGTCTTACTTTGTACTTGGTGTTGCTTTTCTCTAGTTGCTCTTGTACTCATTCATGCACTGGCTAAATTTGTTCAATGAAATTCTTGGCTTTGTCCACTTCACTATGCCCATTTACTGCAATATATTTACCAAAGAAGATATCTAAAGGATACTTTGGAAAATAACCCAAACAAGCTTCAAATGGAGATACTTGCATAGATGAATGCTTGGCAAGACTATAGGCATGCTAGATGTAATGCAAATGCTCATCCCAAAGTTTAGGATGCTACCACGATATCCATGAAGGAGGTTCACTATTTTTATGTTCGCTACTTTTGTCTGGTCATTAGTTTGTGGATGAAATGTGGTGCTCTTCTTCAACTTAGTGTCCATGAGTTCCCATAAACTTAACCAAAACTTCCCAACAAATTAAGAATATCGATCAGAAATAATAGAAGTGGGTAACCCAAAGTGAACCCATAAATTTTGGAAGAACATCTTTACAGTTTGTTTAGTTGTAACTTATTTCTTACATGGCATCAACACACACATTTTGCTGAAAATATCCACAACAACATATAGATAATCACGACCTTTCCTAGACATTGGTATTCCCCCTATAAAATCCATAGAAATGCTTTCTCAAGGATGGGAAGGAATAGGAAGTGGAGCATACAAACCCAATATTCTATTTATATTCTTGCTAATAGCACACATGGAACATCCTCTTACATATCTTGAAACAATTTTGTTCATTCGAGGCCAATACCAATACCTTTAAATCTGTCCAACTGTTTTTCCTAAACCAAAGTGACCAACAATAAGAGAAGTCTGGCCTTCCCTTATGACATTGACTCTTTCACCCTATGGAACACATAAATTACCAATATGATACAAAACCTTGTCATGAACATGATAATCCAATTCTTTAACTTCATTGCCTTGAATCAAAGTTGCATAAACATCTTTAAAATATTCATCTTGAGCATATTGTTCAATATAACTTTCATGCATGAATGAGTTATGCTTAAGAATGACAGATGCATTAACAATAGGCCTTGATAACATATCAATAACTTTGTTATATATACCTTTCTTGTACTTTATTACCAAATGAAATTCCTTTAGGAATCCCATCCACCTGAAACGTCTAGCTTGTTGTAGCTTGGTTTGCAATTGTAAATATTGCGAAGGTTAATGGTCAGTATGAAGAATCGTTTCTTTACCCATCAAATAATGCTTCCATTTCTTCATGCTTTGTACCAAAGCATACAACTCTTTATCATAAGTTGGATAGTTAATTATTGCAGTAGTAAAGTTTTCAAAATGATAACAAATAGGCTTACCATGCTGCATCAAAACTACTCCCATAACATAATCGCTTGCATCATTTTGAATCTCAAATGGCTGCTTAAGATCTGGAAATGCTAAAACTAGGGTTGTATTGATTTTCTCTTTCAAAGTGTCAAAGGATTTATGTTGCTTGCCTCCCCACTGAAAGACATCTTTCACATTTTTCAAAGCATGTAATGGTGCTGCAATGAGTGAGAAGTTAGATATATATTTTCTCCAATATTGGCTTGCTCCCAAAAAGCTCCTAACTTTTGTTACATTGTTGGGTTTAGGTCAATTCACAATGACTTCAACTTTTGAGGGATCAATCTTCAATTCACTCCCTCCAACAATATGACCCAAATAAACCAAAGATATTTTCCCAAATTCACACTTAGACATTTTCAAATACAACTTTTCTTTCTTCAAGACATATAAAATTTGTTTCACATGCTTGACATGCTCTTCACGAGTCTTACTAAAAATAAAAATATGATCAAAGAAGAAAATGACAAGATCATCAAGGAATGGTCTCAACACATCATTCATAACTCTCATGAATGTTGCAGGTGCATTGCAAAGCCCAAACAACATAATAACCATTCAAACAAACCTTGTTTTGTCTTGAAAGTAGTTTTCCCAATATCATCTTCAACAATCCTTATCTGATGATAACCACTTCTCAAATATAACTTAGTAAAGTAAACATGTTCCTTTAATTGATATATAAAATCATCAATGCAAGGAAGAGGATAGCGATTCTTTACCTTGATCTTGTTCAAAGCTCCAAAATCCCCACACAGACACCATGTACCATATTTATTTGGAACCAAAATAATAGTAGACCCACAAGGAAATGTGCTAGGCTTGATGACCCCTTTGTCAAGCAACTCTTGAATTTTCTTCTTATTTTCTGCATTCTCCAAAACTAACATTCTATACATGCCAATATTGGGAAGTAGTGCATCCTGCTGCAATGGAATCTCATGTTGGATTCCTCTTTCAGGAGGAAACCCTTCAGGTTCCTCAAACATCTTGTCATAAGTGTTAACAAATTCAACCAATTCTTGCTTTAATTTTGAATCACATCATGTAAAAGCTTCAAATTCAGGACTATCTTTAGCTTTAATCATCAACAACACAAAATTATTACTAGCATTTACAAGCCTTATCATCTGACTAACACTTACAAGAGATAATTTCATACTCTTATGATGTGCTCTAACAATATAATAAACTCCATGTTTAAAAATATAATATTTGTTCTCATGATGATAGAATATGGTTTTTTGGTCATATAAGTATGGGCTCCCTAAAACAAATCCACATATGTCAAGTGGTACAACATCAAGCTCTACCTCATCTATAAAATTTGTAGTGATGGTGAATTTGAGTTTACACTTTCTTGTCACTTGAAATTTGGCATCATCACATGCCCAACCCAAAGGGTAAGGTTTTGTATGAGGTGTAGTTCATATATTTAGTTTCTTGTCAATTTCTTTAGAGATAAGATTTACTTGGGATCCACTATCAAATGATGTATCAACTTTTGTATGTTTTGTAATGATCCTGATATGAAAAATCTCACTTCTTTCTTTATCACTGTGGGACTCAATACACTTACTAGAATAACTAGTACTTTCATTACAAGCTTTACCTTTTATTTCCATAGCTATGATTTTGGTTTCATCAACTTAATCAAATCCTAGATCTTGTTGAGTTGTAGTAGTAGCCTTTTGTTTCCCCTTGTTATTGAACTTCTTTGGTCTCATTTCAGGATGTAGTTTCCAACAATAGTCTCCATAATGGCCCTCTTTTGAACAATTTTTACAGGTACGAATCTCTCCCTCTTTCTTGGCTGTATCACTATTTTTTCCTTTTCCTTTAAACTTCCCCTTTCCTTTTGTTAGAGTCGGTCTGGTCAGTCCTCTGTCAGAGATTAAAACTCTTTATGCATTTCATGTTTAGGTGTCCCGCTCCATTCACCTAGCTGCATTCCGCTAGGGGCATGCCATAATTTGACAGAGAAGGTCATGCTAGTCAGTCCCCCTCATGTCTGGCACCTGCTGGCTCAGGTCGTTTGTCAATAATCATAAAAGTCTATGACAGTCAAGGTCTGGTCCTTTAAAGGACAAAGGTCATTTTCGATGTGTAGGTCTAGGGACTCATCAATTTGGTCTTTGAACATGTCTAGTAAAGCCATGTAGGCAAGAGTGAGACCCTTACACAGTTATGTTTCAGAGAGCTTCATCGTCATGCGGATAGACTTCGACCCTTCTTCAAAACTCTGTTTTGAAGAAAAGTCAAATAATGTCATTTATGACAAAATTTTCAAAAAAACGTCACTAGTTGATTTTTCAGAAGCAATCATGGTTTCCATGGCCAAATGTCCTGTTGTACAGTCCCTGCAAAGAGTGCCAAAAATTTCATCATTTGAGCTAAAATTTTAAAGGGAAAGTGAAAATCAGTGTGTTTTAAAGTCAGTGAAAAAGTGCCAAAACATAACATTGGAAAAATAGGTTTTTGAAAAGGCAAAAATGTAACCCATCACCTCCAAGCCTTATACACAAGTTTCCATCACAAATCAAACTCATTGTGCAATCAAGGCATAGGAAAAACGTTGCAAGGTCGTGGAGCGAGCAATTGCGTGGTTTGGAGCAGTTTGGAGGTGATTACAGGAGTGCGGCACACACAGGCAGGGGCGCGGCACACACACAGGGCGCGATGCAGACAGAACCTGCCCACAGTTCAAACTTATAACTAGCGCGGTGCATACCCAGGGCACGGCGCACTGGGTTTTGCGCGTGGCGCACATAGACAAAGCACCCAAAACTTGCCAAACTCACTCAAATTTTTTGTGAAGCACATAAATTTGCAAGGTAGGCTCTATTAACTCACTTGTTCATCAAATTGGATAAAGATATGGTGGTTTTTATGCCCAATGATTAAAATGAAACAAAACTTTTAAAGCAACCATAAAAATACACCAAGAAACCATCTTGCGAGGGTTGTGTAACAGTGTCATTGCTGCCAAGGCTTGATTTTTCCTACCCTACCCTTGTTTCTTATTCCCCCGTGTCATTTTTCCTATTATCACTACCCTAACACTACCAAACTCATATTCCTTTTCCCCTCCCATCATGAGTTGGCCCGTTTATTTGTGCTTCATCTACATGGAGGCTAGTCTATCTTGGCCGGGGTCACTTTCACATTGACACCCGAAGCTATATCAGTGGCAACAGGTATACCAAATGTTGGAGAATAGTGGCATAAGAAGAAGAAGGTGGATAGACAACACTATGAGCCTTACATCAAGGCCAGATTCTTCAATGAGCTTACAAGAGTCTTTCCCTTCAGATTCTTGAAAGATGAGTATGCTCCACTCATGAGATTGAACATGAAATACTTCAGCTGTGAGGGAAGGTTCTCTCGATTATATGCCTATCACATCCGCTTGCTCATGCACTTTACTAGGGTGAAGATGATCAACCTTCCATTTTTCATATGCAGGAGCATAGAGAGGATGAACACCTTCATGCCACATAAGATCCCTCACCAACAGATGAACAGTGTGTTTCACTTTGCTCTTATCCGGATTTTGGTAGATCATCATTTGGGATTGCAGGGCATTGCTTGGGAGGACTTCATCTCCCGTGACTTCTTCAGCACATCACAGGTACCAGCAGAGCCAGAGTAGGAGATGGGTGGTACTTCTCATCAATATGAGCACCATGAGACCACGATCATGCCATTTCTTGTTACATATCAGAAAGGCAATAGGAACTTATTTGCAACAACAAAGCGAGTGTTATCTCCACCAAGGGTGGAAGGGGCCTCGCTTCCAGCATCAACCACATAGGTACAGCACAAGGGCAAGAAGCCCAAGCATGATGAGGGGCCATCAGGTGTACAGGATGATGTCATCCTCATTCAAGAGGATGAGGTAGACGAGATGAGTGCCAGACTTAGGATGATTATTCGGGAGCAGGACACAGAGATCAAAGACTTGATACTCAATTTCGAGAGTGCCAGATGGATCATCAAGTATTAGGAGTAGAGGAACAAGCAGCTTGAGAACTAGCAGGCGATCATGGAGCTGCAAAGCATCTGTGTGAATCGACAAGTTGCCCAGCAAAGGAGGATCGAGCTCACTACCTTGGAGCAAGAGATCAACAATGACCATGAGTCCTGGCTAGAGTGGACCAACATACACCTGGAGAGATGATTGGAGAAGGCCAACAGAGACAAAAACATACTGAGGAGGATGGCTTGTCATTACAGGGCTCGGAAAATGAGCGCAAAGGCCTGAATAAGGAGCTTGAAGGCCAAACTGAGTAGAGCAACAAAAGAAGAAAAAGAGCAAGATGGGCTTCGAATCTTGGCTGAAGCTTTGGTGGCCCAGCATAGTGCCTCTTAGAGAACCTCTAGCCGAAATTTAGAGAAATTTGGGACAATTTTGGTCACATGGTAATTTTTTGGCACAAACACAGGTTTTTTCTCTATACGCGTCGCGCCATCGGCGCGACGCGTAGGATTGGGAGCTCCAAATGAGGAATGGTTTACATTTTTGGATTCATCATGAAAAATCACGGCCGCTGGCACTCCGACAAGATATTTGGGCATGATTTGAGTCTCCAGGAGGTCAAAAACACCCAAACAATGGCCTCACTGCCCTTATTTTCACACACAGGAAGCAGCCTTGGGAGAATGAAGATTTGGAGGGGTAAATGAGCTCCAAATTCAAAAATTCCACTTGGGTTGGAAAGTAGATAGGACAGGCTTTCCAACGAGTACACTTGGACAAATTTTGGACTCCTACAAGTGCCTCCAAACAGGCCTCAAAGTGGCGTGATGCATACAGAAAAGGGCGCAACGCATATAGAAAAAGGCCCAGAATGCCTCTGTTTCGCGGAATTTCGCTTCCCGACTTTTCATAAGTGGGCCCCCTCATATGCACTTCATTTTTTTGGCACCTAAGGTGGTTTTAAAAGTATTTTCTCTCCAGATGGTCAGTTATCCAAGTTACTAAGGAAGGCCAAGGGCCACCCAAGCCATTTGTCATGTTTGTGGCGCTGCACTTGTAGCCGATGTTTGGCTCTCCACCTTCATTTTGTGATGACTTGAGTAACTCCCCAACCCTAGGGCATTCTATCTCTTCATGGCACATTCCATATATTGTATGCAAACCATTTGCAAAGGGTTGGTTGGCTTGTAACTTTTCGGAGACTGTGGGAAAGAAACTTTGTTTCTGCATTGTATATTTTTACAGAGGATTAATGAAAGGCAGCGGCTCTGTTTCATGAGATTCAAGTGGTTGTGAGTGTAGAAAATGTGTCTCTTATGTTTCATATGTATCTTGCTATTTTTCATAGTTCATTTCATATTCATTTCCAGTGAAATTTTCTAAGTTAGATAAGGTAGAATTCAATTTTATTGCTCTGCCCGTGGGAAAATTTCATGTTCAATGTTCTTCTTCAGGTGAAAAGGATTCATGTTGCCCATGCCCTTTTCACCCTCCTAAGAAATCTCTCCATTCCACGTTTCTTTCAAACTAAATTGATGGACTCTCTGCCTATCTTGCCTCACGAAGTAATCTGTGCCTTTGTATTAAATTCTCTGTTCATTGAGGTCCATTGGTCCCATACCATCCCAGAAACACAATCATTCATAAAAATCACTTCTTGTATCCATATTCACTTACTAGCCTAAGATAAATATTTCCCTGTAAGTCATCTCAGGCCATTTCATTTACTTATTCACTGAGTGTGACTTGGAGAGAGCCCTCTCCTGTTTTGGTAGGGCTAGCTACCAGACTGAGCGTGGTTTGTGGTTACCCTGAATTTTGCCTTCTTGCAGCCTAAGGCGGATTTAGGTGCTAACATAGTGGCGACTCAACTAGGGAAGAAAATCAATCCCCTTGCTTCTTAATGATCCTAAGCTTTCGGATGATAAGTTTAGGATTTGATAGGCTGAGTAAAGTTGGTTGTGTCCTTTTATTTTTCTCAATAGCACGCTGGGTTCTAGAAGATACACCAGAGATAATCCAGATCCTGACCCTCCATGTTATAGACATTTTTGGGCACTTCAACCCCAATCACAAATGTCCATAAACTGAGGGCTCTTAAGTCCCTAAAAGTGTTGCTTCACTGCCTAAAGGAACAAGATCAACTGATTACATCATCTCCTAGAAGTTCTCCACTGAAAACTGCTCATAAATGGTCAAAACTGGACCATACTGAAAGCTCAATGCAAAGGGTGCGATGCATATCACCTTCCCAATGTACAGGGTGCGATGCATATTGAATTGCTCCTCTGTAGGGTGCAATGGTCAGGAATGGACAAATGGCACGGACAAAAATGCGAGGTGGAAGATCATGGAATCTTCGAGAAGTTTCCCCTCTGACACTTGCCACTCCATTTTCGACCAGGGATGAGTAAGAGATCATCATCAGAGAGAAGAAACTAATCAAGATCCCAAAAGATGACTCACCTCTCTGTAATCATCTATATATGGATCCCTCATCACAGAGATCCAGAGGCTGGAATTTTGTATCTTATAGAGAAGTGTTGTTGGTATTCTGGTGTACATTCACAGTGTTGGGTGATCTAGCTTTGCTTGAAGTGAAGAAGGGCTTCTTAGCTGGAGGATGATGCTGGATCAAAGCACATGGTTGTAATCTTCTTGCTACATTTCATCTGAATAAAGCTATTCTTGTTTCCTTCCATGTTCTTGTGTATTTGTTTATATATGCATGTATGTGGTTAATGCACATCTGATCCTGCATTATTTATGAATTTAGATCCTTGTTTCTTGCTTAGTAGTATGTTGTTGTGATTCCACAGGTCTTTTTGAAGTTGGGTAGACAAAGAAGAAGCGGCAAAACTCTATCAAGAAGGAGAGGGAATCGAGCGCAAGACTCAAGTTGGCCCTCTTGGTTCTCCTCTCATCTATTCTCATAAAAGGAATCAATAGTAGACTTTGATTGTTTGTTTCTAAGATAGCCACCCATCTTAGTGGGAATAACAGCTTCCGAGTGGACACTATTCTCGTATAACACTCCACACATCTACGAAAATCCCAATTTGATTTCAAGAATTCGTCATCAAGAAAGCTCTATATCGCCCGTTCTCAAATCCCATTCATGCCCGGACATTTTTGAGTATATTGAAGAGCTAGAGTTTGATAAGCAGTTTGAATTATCGTTGTTCGAAACCAAGTCCGAAAGAGCGGTTGACTCTATTATCCACAATCCACAGTTTCTTGTAGACTTGGAGATGGAAAGGGCTAATCGGTCGATTGATAACTACATAGTAGCTCAGCTTCAAACTCCAATTGCTAGCCCCTTAAAAACTGTGCACAATCCTCCAACACCTCCGAGGACAAATCCACCAGGAGTGATGGTTGCCCGTTTTGCACCTCTTGTTTTACCTCAAATTCTAGATGATATGACTGTTGATTACCAAAGAAAAATCCCATTTTTTGTTGGCACTCCTAATGGTTTTACTACTCAGCAACATGTGGACAGAATGGTAGACTTTTATGAATTTCATGAGATCGATGCGGAGAATGTGGCAATGAGACTTTTTGTACAAACATTTGCAGGTGAAGTAAGGAAATGGTTAAGAGGTTTTCTAGATGCTCGAATTGCTACCTTGGCTGACTTACAAAAACAATTTTTAAACCGTTGGGAAGTGAAAAAGAATCCTCTTCAAATTCTGTCCGAATATGAGCAAATCAAGAGAAACGCTGGTGAGTCGGTCCAAGATTATTGCACTAGATTCAATACAATTTATAATGAAATTCCAGATAATCTAAGGCCACCTGTGGGACTAGCCATGTTGAAGTTCCTGGATGGCTTTGATGCTGACATGGCTTACTAATTGAGAGAAAGAGAACTGGCCACAATGGAAGACATGCAGAAGATAGCAGTTAGCGTTGAAGCAAATCTGCTGACCAAGAGAGCTAGAGCAAAAGCAGAGAAGAAGGTCACTGCAAAGGAAGAATCTTCCTCGGTAGATCAGCTACTTCAGAAGGTAGAGAAGATGCTTGAAAGAGTGAAACTTGACAAACTAGAGCCACAAGTTAGAAATCCTAACTTTCGTGGGCAACAACAACCACAATATAGAATAAGACAGAGAGATCAACGAGCCTAAGAGCAGTCAGCACAACAGCCAGTACAGACACCTTTGCAGTAAAACTTTGTGCATGGACCAGAATCAGATGAGGACAGGAATGTAATAGGTGAAGAAAACCACCTCTTTACTTCGGATGATTTGCTTACTTATCTCACTTAGGAGGAGGAGTATGCAGAAAGTTTAGCTGTACACAAAGACGTAGATTTCATTCTAGCAAGCGACACCGTCTTGGAGGAAGAATCAGATGAATACCAAAGAGGCTACATGAATGCTTTGACCGCCCAGCAGCAGCGATATTCACTTAGGAACAGAGATGTGTCGGTCAAACCAATTCAGAAAAAGAAGGATGTTGAGGCATCAAAGAATGATTCAACAGTTACACAAAGGAAAGGAAAGGAGGCAGTTGATCCGGAGAGCAGAAAATCAAAATCAGCAGAACAATCACATCAGCAAGTTGCATCGAAATAAAAGGAAAGGAAAGAATTCCCAATCAAAGAGGTAGAAAAGAGTCCCGCTTTTAATTTAGAGAATGAGATTTCTAAATTGAAAGTATCCATTCCCTTGATTCAAGTAATGAAGAACGACAGTTATAGAGGACAGGTATCTAAAATGTTGAATTTGGACCCAATGTCTGACATGGTGAATGTTGAAGATGATCAGCCTGAGATGATTTTTGGGCCAGCATCAAATGGTGAGTCTCCTAATAGTGATGTGCCACCTTTTTACATCAGTTTAAGGGTGCATGATTTTGTGTTACATAACGCCATGTTCAATTCCGGAGCCTCTCACAATCTCATGCCCAAGGCAATCATGGATAAGCTTGGTCTGGACATCACCCGACAATATCATGATATCTATTCATTTGATTCCAGCAGAGTAAGATGCATAGGTCTCATCAAAGACTTGGTTGTGAGTTTGGACCAGCTCCCAATGAAGAATGTTTTGATGGATGTTGTGGTAGCAGACATTCCTCCAAGGTTCGGCATACTTCTTTCCAGGTCTTGGGTAGCGAAACTGAAAGGGACACTACAGCTAGATTTCTCCTATGCAATGATTCCAGTGTTTGGACAAATGAGGAAATTGTATCGGGAACAAAAAATGAAGTACATGATCACAAGCAAGGAGAAACCAATAAATCATCCAATCTATGTACATACAAATTTAGATTCTTTTGTTTTGTATTCATATAGTTTAAATGATATAGATAGTTAGTTAGTAGAAGAAGATGATATTCCGGAAAGAGCAGAAAATTTCAGAGAAGTTTTGAAGAAAGAAGAACAAAAACAGCAGAATACCATTGGGAAATCAGCTGAAAGCAATGGACGGCAAATAGACAAGGCACAACAAACAGATTTCCAGCACTTGCAAGAGGAGGAAGAAGGTTTGTGGAATATGGATTTCGATGGAGCAGTGGCAAATGATGGTGCTGGAATTGGAATTTGGGTACGCAGTCCTTTCTTCGCCCCAAACAATGTCCCTAGTGACGTGCAGGTATGCTCTTACAAGTTGGATTTTGAGTGTTCAAATAATGAAGCTGAGTATGAAGCTCTGATTGCTAGCCTAAAGATTCTAAGAAAGCTGAATGCTAAGAGGATTTTAGTGTATGGCGACTCCGAATTGGTTATGAAGCAGGTCAGAGGAAAATATCAAGCAAAGCATCCTAGGATGCGGGCCTATCGTAATGCAGTCCTAGACATTTTAAAATTATTTTCAGAATACACCTTGACATGTGTGCCTCGTATACAAAATAGTATTGCTGATGCTCTTGCCAAGGCAACAAGTAGTTTGAAGATTCCTATGAACTCTAGCAACAAATTCGAAATCCATGTCAAGCATCGTCCAACCGTTCCATACAATCAGAGATATTGGCAAGTGTTCCAAGATGATGAAGAGATTGATGATTTTCTGCAAAACAAAGGCAAGTTCAAAGAGACCTCAATTGATGAAGAAAATGATGATGGTAAAGGTAATGGTATAGATGAGATGCAAATCAATGAAATGGACATGTTGCAGCTAAAGAATAACGTTATTCCCAAAGGTTTGATACCTCTAGAAGAACTCTTTGATCAGGATGATGTAGCCCGCAAGCCAACATTGCAGCCAACAGAGAAGGGTGTGGAAGAAGTCAATATCGGGACAGCTGCAAATCCTAAATTGGTAAAATTGTCCAAAGCATTGCCACCAAAGATCAAGGACAAATATGTCAGTTTGATGTCTTCATTTGCAGATGTGTTTTCTTGGGATTATTCCAACTTAAAGACATATGATACAAGCATAATTCAGCACACTATACCCATCAAGCCCAATCAAAAACCATTCAGACAGAAGTTGAGAAGGCTAAATCCAAAGTTGCTACCATCTATTGAAAAGGAGATCAATAGGTTGTACAAATCAGGGATCATTGTGCCAATCAGATTTTCAGATTGGATCTCTAACTTGGTGCCCGTAAGGAAGAAGAAAGGTGAGATTTGCTTATGCATTGATTTTAGAAATCTCAACAAAGTTTCATTAAAGGACAAATGTCCATTGCCCAAAATGGACCATATACTTCAGTGAGTAGTGGGAGCATCTCGTATGTCACTACTTGATGGTTATTCCGGATATAACCAAGTTTCTGTCCATGAGGATGATCGAGACAAGATAGCGTTCACCACTCCATGGGGAACCTTTCATTATGCTAAAATGCCTTTCGGTTTGAAGAATGCGGGTGCCACATTTCAGCGTGAAATGGATTTGGCTTTTGCAAATGAGAAGGATGTCTTTTTGGTGGTGTATTTGGATGATTTGATGGTGTTTTATAAATCTGATGAAGTGCACATGTAGCATCTTAAAATTGTCTTCCTAAAGTGCAGAAAATATGGCTTGTCGTTGAATCCAAAGAAGAGCTTGTTCGCCTTGGAAGAAGGCAAACTACTCGAGCACATTATCTCAAAAGATGGCATCCGTATTGACCCAGCATGTGTGCAAACAATTCAGCAAACTGATCTGCCCCAGAATAAAAAGGAGATACAACCATTAAATGTTAAGATGAATTTCCTACGCCGCTTTGTACCCAATCTTGCTGAGCACCTAAGAGAGATGACTAACATGCTTAAGAAGGACAGCCAAGTGAAATGGACAGAGGAGGCTGTAAAATCTTTCAATTTGGTCAAATTGGCTCTTTCCTTAGCTCTTGTTCTAGTCAGCCCGGACTACACTCAGGATTTCATATTGTTTTCATTTACTTTGGAGCATACTATGGCTATGGTATTATTGCAGAAGAGAGATGATCAGGAAATACCCATTGCATTTTTCAGCAGACCTATAAGAGACACAGCTTTAAAGTATAACATCATTGAGAAGCAAACCCTTACACTTGCGAAGGCATTGAAATATTTCCAGGTGTATTCTGGCCTATGTTCCTAACGCAGCTATAAAAGATGTTTTAGTGCAGACCGATCCAGAAGGAAGAAGAGGCAAGTGGATTGCAGCCTTGCTAGAATATGACGTGGAAATAAAACCCACAAAGATGGTGAAAGGATAGGGATTGGCGAACCTAATGGCTGAATCAAATTTGCATGCCTTGGACATAAATCTGATCGCTGCTATGTCTGATGAGAATGAGGAATAATCGCCAATTCAGGTATCTGAAATGTATGCTATTTCTCCATGGTATTCAGATATTATATATGTGCTCAAAAATTTGTCACCCCTGCCTGGCATGACTAGAAACAAAGCGAGAACACTCAAGTTGAAGGCTGCCAAGTTTTGCATTCTTAATTCTGCACTGTATTGGAAAGATCCAAGTGGCGTTTTGTTAAATTTTTTGGTGGAAGAGGAAACAAAGAATGTCATGGAGGACTGCCACCAAGGTGACTGTGGTGGTCACCTTTTTTGGAAGTCAACAACAAACAAAGTTTTGAGAGCAGGGTACTATTGGCCGACATTGTTTGCTAATGTATATAAGATGGTCAAGCGCTGTCATAAATGTCAGATTTTCGAAGGGAAGCAGAAGTTACAACCTCTACCACTCAAGCCCATAGAGGTGAATGCCCCTTTCCAGCAATGGGGATTGTATTTCATTGGCGAAATTCATCTCGCTTCTTCTGGACAGCATAGATGGATCCTCATAGCCACAGATTACTTCACAAAATGGATTGAAGCAATTCCTACCAGACAAGCTACAGATACGGTAATCATTTCATTCCTTGAAAATAACATCTTGTCCCGCTTTGGTTGTCCGAATAAGCTAATCACCGATAATGCAGCAGCTTTCAAATAAAAAAGGATGGTAGAGTTTTGTCATAAATATCACATCATTTTGGGTCACTCAACTGCCTATCATCCGCAAGGAAATGGATTGGTGGAATCTTCAAACAAATCATTGGTCAACATAATCAAGAAGTTGCTAGAAATAAATAAGAAGAGCTGGCATAAGAGGTTGGTAAATGCACTTTGGGCTGATCAGGTCAGTTAGAAGAAATCCATAGGTACGTCACAGTTTGAGCTTATTTATGGAGTTGATACAGTATTTCCTTCCTCTCTTGCTGCCCCGGTTGTCAAACTTCTTCAAGAGGCCAGCAGTGAAGAAGATCCCATGCATAGAAGGTTGAATCAAATGGTCCACTTGCAGCAGACCAGAGAAGAAGTTTTCAAGAACACATCCAAATTGCAGGAGAAAATCAAGAAAATGTATGACATAAAGGCAAAGGTGGATAAATTTCAGCTGGATGATGTGGTGTTGAAGTGGGATGCAAGGAATGAGGAGAAAGGCAAGCATGGTAGTTCGAGAACCTCTGGAAAGGTTCTTTCAAGATTGCAGCATATCGGGGGCAGAATGCCTTTCTTCTAAAGGAGATGAATGGGGAAGATTGTCTAGGAGGGCTGAACAATGGTCTGCTACTCAAGCAGTACCATTTCTAAGTTATCAACGCTGCTTCCACTGTCACTATAAATACCATTTTATTTTAGTCTAGTTAGAGTTGGTTAAGTTAGCCTTTAAGTCATTTCAATGTCAAGTTTCAGTCAGTTTTTTGGTCATTTCAGTTTCATAAAAGAGTCAAAGTCCTGTATTATTTATCAAAATGATGACTCCATAGCCCAATGGATGAAGGCACTGTCTAACTCTTCCATAGATCCTCTATTCTTGGCACCTCCAAGGAGCTACCATCCCCCATTGGAGCCAATGTTAGAGTCAGTCTGGTCAGTCCTCCTTCAGAGATCAAAACTCTTTATACATTTCAAGTTTAGGTGTCCCGCTCCATTCAACCAGCTACATTCTGCTAGGGGCATGCCATAATCTGATGGAGAAGGTCATGCTAGTGAGTCCCCCTCATGTCTGGCTCCTACTGGCTCAGGTCATTTGTCAATAATCATCAAAGTCCATGACAGTCAAGGTCATGTCCTTTAAAGGACAAAGGTCATTTTCGATGTGTAGGTCTAGGGACTCATCAATTTGGTCTTTGAACATGTCCAGTAAAGCCATGCAGGATAGAGTGAAACCCTTACATAGTTATGTTTCAAAGAGCTTCATCATCATGCGGCTAGACTTCCACTCTTCTTCAAAACTATGTTTTGAAGAAAAGTAAAACTGTGTCATTTATGACAAAATTTTCAAAAACAATCGCCAGTTGATTTTTCAGAAGCAATCATGGTTTCCGTGGCCAAATGTCCTGTCATACAGTCCCTGCAAAGAGTGCCAAAAATTTCATCATTTGAGCTAAAATTTCAAAGGGAAAGTGAAAATCAGTGTGTTTTAAAGTCAGTGAAAAAGTGCCAAAACATAACATTGGAAAAATGGGTTTTTGAAGAGGCAAAAATGTAACCCATCACATCCAAGCCTTATACACAAGTTTCCATCACAAATCAAACTCATTGTGCAATCAAGGCATAGGAAAAACGTTGCAAGGTCGTGGAGCGAGCAATTGCGTCGTTTGGAGCAGTTTGGAGGTGATTACAGGAGCGCGGTGCACACAGGCAGGGGCGCGGCGCACACACAAGGCGCGACACACACAGAACCCACCCAAAGTTCAAACTTATAACTAGTGCGACACATACCCAGGGCGCGACGCACTGGGTTTTGCGCGCAGCGCACACAGACAAAGCACCCAGAACTTGCCAAACTCACTCAAATTTTTTATGAAGCACATAAATTTGCAAGGTAGGCTCTATTAACTCACTTGTTCATCAAATTGGATAAAGATATGGTGGTTTTTATGCCCAATTATTGAAATGAAACAAAACTTTTAAAGCAACCATAAAAAGACACCAAGAAACCATCTTGCGAGGGTTGTGTAATAGTGTCATTGCTGCCAAGGCTTGATTTTTCCTACCCTACCCTTGTTCCTTATTCCCCCATGTCATTTTTCCTATTATCACTACCCTAACACTACCAAACTCATATTCCTTTTCCCCTCCTCCTATTGCTCAATAGAAACCCCAAACCCTACCCTATCAAAATACCCAAACTCCTCCCATATCCCTAAACAAATTTCTCCCTGTAACCCCTATTCCCATTACATCATTCCCTTCCTAATACTCCCTGTTTCATTGTTCCCCTTGGTAACAGATATTACAAAGGCACCCAGCCTCACACCATCATCAAAGGGCAACCTTATCACAGTCCACATTGCAGTCATGACATCAAAACATTCGTCTGAGTATGAGATGGAGACACATAGTGACTCATCCTTAGAAGAGCAAGCTCCAAGGAGACACCACAAGAGTGGCAAACATGTCAGGGATGAACCCACTACTCTCACCAAGTTACAAGCATGTCCTCTTGCGATGTCATGCTTCCAGCACCTATCATGTTTTGAATTTTGTCAAAGGGTGGCAAATGTTAGAGTTCATCATGAGTTGGCCCATTTTTTTGTGCTTCATCTACATGGAGGTCAGTCTATCTTGGCCGGGGTCACTTTCACATTGACACCCGAAGCTATATCAGTGGCAACAGGTATACCAAATGTTGGAGAACAGTGGCATAAGAAGAAGAAGGTGGATAGGCAACACTATGAGCCTTACATCAAGGCTAGATTCTTGAATGAGCTCACAAGAGTCTTTCCCTTCAGATTCTTGAAAGATGAGTATGCTCCACTCATGATATTGATCATGAAATACTTCATCTATGAGGGGAGGTTCTCTCGATTATATGCCTATCACATCCGCTTTCTCATGCACTTTACCAGGGTGAAGATGATGAACCTTCCATTTTTCATATGCAGGAACATAGAGAGGATGAACACCTTCATGCTACATAAGACCCCTCAGCAGTAGATGAACAGTGTGTTTCACTTTGCTCTTATAAGGATTTTGGTAGATCATCAGTTGGGATTGCAGGGCATTGCTTGGGAGGACTTCATCTCCCGTGACTTCTTCAACACATCACACATACCAGTAGAGCCAGAGCAGGAGATGGGTGGTCCTTCTCATCAGTATGAGCACCATGAGACCACGATCATGCAATTTCTTGTTACATATCAGAAAGGCAGTAGGAACTTATTTGCAGCAGCAAAGCGAGTGTTATCTCCACCCAGGGTGGAAGGGGCCTTGCTTCCGGCATCAACCACATAGGTACAGGACAAGGGCAAGAAGCCCAAGCATGATGAGGGGCCATCAGGTGTACAGGATGATGTCATCCTCATTTAGGAGGATGAGGAAGATGAGATGAGTGCCAGACTTAGGATGATTATTCGGGAGTGGGACACGGAGATTAAAGACTTGATACTCAATTTCGAGAAGGCCAGATGGATCATCAAGTATCAGGAGCAGAGGAACAAGCAGCTTGAGGACCAGCAGGCGATCATGGAGCTGAAAATCATTTGTGGGAATCGACAAGCTGCCCAACAAAGGAGGATCAAGCTCACTACCTAGGAGCAAGAGATCAACAATTATCGTGAGTCCTAGCTAGAGCGAACCAACATACACCTGGAGAGATGACTGGAGAAGGCCAACAGAGACAACAACATACTCAGGAGGATGGCTTGTCATTACAAGGCTCGGAATATGAGCGCAAAGGCCCGAATAAGGAGCTTGAAGGCCAAACTGAGTAGAGCAACAAAAGAGGCAAAAGAGCAAGATTGGCTTTGAATCTTGGCTGAAGCTTCAGTGGCCCAGCATAGTGCCTCTTAGAGAACCTCCAGCCCTATTCTGACACACAGGAAGCAGTCTTGGGAGAATGAATATTTGGAGGGGAAAATGAGCTCCAAATTCAAAAATTCAACATGGGTTGGAAAGTAGACAGGATAGGCGTTCCAACGAGCACACTTGGGAACATTTTGGACTCCTACAAGTGCCTCAAAACTGGCCTCAAATTGGCATGACTCATACAGAAAAGAGCGCGACGGATATAGGAAAAAGGCCCAAAATATCTCTGTTTCGTGAAATTTCGCTTCCTGACTTTTCATAAGCGGGCCCCCTCATATGCACTTCATTTTTTCAGCACCTAAGGTAGTTTTAAAAGTATTTTCACTCCAGATGGTCAGTTATCCAAGTGGCGAAGGAAGGCAAAGGGCCACCCAAGCCATTTGTCATGTTTGTGGCACTGCACCTGTAGCTGATGTTTGGATATCCACCTTCATTTTGTGATGATTTGAGTAACTCCCCAACCCTTGGGAATTCTATCTCTTCATGGCACATTCTATATATTGTATGCAAACCATTTGCAAAGGGTTGGTTGGCTTGTAACTTCTGGGAGACTATGGGAAAGAAACTTTGTTTCTGCATTGTATATTTTTACAGAGGATTAATGAAAGGCAACGGCTCTGTTTCATGAGATTCATGTGGTTGTGAGTGTAGCAAATGTGTCTCTTATGTTTCATATGTATCTTTCTATGTTTCATAGTTCATTTCATATTCATTTCCAGTGAAATTTTCTAAGTTAGATAAGGTAGAATTCAATTTTATTGCTCTGCCTGTGGGAAAATTTCATGTTCAATGTTCTTCTTCAGTTGAAAAGGATTCATGTTGCCCATGCCCTTTTCACCCTCCTAATCAATCTCTCCATTCCGCGTTGCTTTCAAACTAAATTGCTGGACTCTCCGCCTATCTTGCCTCACGAAGTAATCTGTGCCTTTGTATTAAATTCTCTATTCATTGAGGTCCATTGGTCCCATACCATCCCAGAAACACAGTCATTCCTAAAAATCACTTGTATCCATATTCACTTACTAGCCTAAGATAAATATTTCATTGTAAGTCATCTTAGGCCATTTCATTTACTTATTCACTGAGTGTGACTCGGAGAGAGCCCTCTCCTGTTCTGGTAGGGCTAGCTACCAGACTGAGCGTGGTTTGTGGTTACCCTAAATTTTGCCTTCTTTCAGCCTAAGGCGGATTTAGGTGCTAACACCTTTCTCTCTAGATTTGAAAGGATTCTTGCTAGTCTCTTGAGGAACATTCTTTCCTCTTGATTCTAAATGAGTTTCCTGAACACATACTTCATCTATATTGATGGGATTAAACATCAGGATAGTATGTCTGGAATAACTATGAAATCCACCTATGTATTTAAGGGGAGTATCTTGTGAGACAAATCAACACCCAAGAATAAAGGTCTTCTTCTAGATTCTTGTGTGTAACTTTGGACAGTTTAACCTTTAGCTTGTCTAAAATTATGCCAATCCATAATTGCTTTTTGTATGTAAGCTAATGGATAAAATTGCCTTCTTAATGCAGCTATAAAATCATCCAAGAAGAGATAATTTTACCACTTTTATTCAAATATTATTGATTTCTGGCCTCCGACCATATGAAGGATGCACCTTCCAAACGAAGATAAGTATGTTGGATTTTTTATCGTCATCATCAATCTCTTGAATCCTATAATAGACATTAATTTGCCGGACCCAATTATCCAACTTTTCAGCATTTACTTACCCATTATACATAGGTGATTCAAACTTGACATCAATATTAAGGAAAGGAGACTTAGCATGTCCTTTTGGAGATTTAGGAGGAGTATGTACATGAGGTGAAGAAGGATGTGTAGATGGAGGTGAAGATGGAGGTGATGAAAGAGGTGGAGGTGGAGGCTTTATCCCATCACCACCATTACCTTTTGGATGATTTGAACATTTTCCTTGCAAACCCATTTTTCTCTCTTCATACAACACTTTCACCATCTCATACATATCATAGAAAGCATTTTTGAAAGTTATCTCATCCTCAGACCTCAACTCTTGTCCTTCATCATGTGCCATGACTGGTGGAGTTTAAGGAGTTTGTGACCTCCTTGAACCAATTTAAGGGTTTGGTTCTTCAAGCACTCCTTCCCCATGTTTTCAATTTAGATATTGTAAGCATCAAGAAAACACTTGCAAAAACTGTCAAACCTTCAAAACAAACATGCTCTGAAATTATAAATTGAAAGTTTCTTGAAAAGGTCTACAGGCTAGTTTATGTCTTATGGGCAATGGATTTAAATTGCCAAAGAACATAAAATTATTAAAATTAGTTCAGTTTTTCATATTTAAAAAGAGAAAAATAGACAACAAGCAGCATCACAAAATATTAATTTGATGACGGAGTTCATCCCTCCTGGGATACATATTTGGATACAACTTCTAATGTTGTCCCTTTAAATTATATGCTCAAAATGTCAATTAAATAAACCTACAATGCTCAAATCACAAAAATAATGTTTCCATTGGGTCAAGAACACCCAAAAACACCTATGTAGGCTCCTCTTGGGTTCAAAAAGGCTAAAAAATGGCCAACTTTGCCCCCCTTGTTAATTTTCCCATTATTTTCTCTCCAAATTTTCAAAAATGGAAAAACTAGAAATGAATTCCTCATTTGGCATATCTGCCACGAAACAAATTGGCATGGGCTCAGTGTTGATTTCGCCATAAATGGTGCAAAATGTTAGACCATTAGTCGGCCCCCACACCCTATTCATTTTCCCTTTTTTAAGTCATGCGACACACAGTATGGGAAAGGGCACGAGCTAGAGGCCACACATCCTTCGGCTCCATGATTTTGGTTATATGATGGGCCATGTGGCAGCAGGCTTGGTGCCACACACCAGCCCTCCTCCATAGAATCCACTAGTGGTTACATGGTGTTTGTTCAAACTAGGGGATAGGGCTTCCAACATTGGCCCTCGCCTGGCACCACAATCAGCTAGCCTCCACATAACCCGAGGTTGGGGCCACATGTCTCGCCCCTTCTGCCAATGCCAAAACTAATTCATTTTAGATATAAATTTTCTACTATGCATTAAGGAATTCTCGTGGTGTAATAGTTTATCAATTGGTTAATAAATGTGAGGTCATGTGATCGATCCTGACAGAGGCCTATTACCCCAATAACCAAAATTTGGCACATTTTTCAAGGCCACATGGAAGCCTTTCAACGGCCCACATGGCAGCCTTTGATTGGCCCCCCTGTGGTGGCTCGGGACTAGCCCAAACAAAATATCCTTCAACTAATTACATCACGCCCCTTGTTAATCCCATACTGGCTCTTCCAACGACCATACCACCCATTCAACCCACTGACATTAGCATGAAGTCATTGTACAGGCTGCCCAATGACCCCTATAAGTTGAGTTTTTAGTTGTTTTCCAAAAACTTCAAAATGTGATAGATTATTCATTCGGTGTCAGATTGAGGTGATTCAAGCATTGTTGGAATTAGAACAATGAGAAATACAAATTTGTGCTAGTTTTGGGAGATTTTGAGCATATGTTTTTATCCCCAGTATCGATCTTTCTTCCTCTTCTCCTCTTCTTCTACTTCTCTCTTGTCTTGTTCTACTTGAGCAACTCCTGTGTTAAAAGGATCAACTTTCCATTTACTATTTATTTCTCCTATCGAATCATACTTGATATTTTTCCTAGGAGCTACACTCGTTTCTTGAGGGGTTATGTGTTCTTCCTCCTGGATCTACACATCTGGAGCTAGTGGATATTGGGGTGATCTGGCCTCCATCCCTAGATGTGTCTTTTTTATTGCATTGTACAAGTTCTTGGCTTTTGATCTTCTGCTGTAGTTATTGATGAATACCCCAAATTGAAGTTGATCCTTTCACAATGCTGCCTACACACTCTCCTGGGATCATATCCATGAAAGTTCTTAGTTGCGAAGTGCAAGAGATACAACTCTTGTATTTATGCAATTTTCACCTTGTGGCTCTTTAATTCATTCAATCTAATCATCAAAGGAAAGATGGGCAAAGGGGGTTTCTTTCTCCTATTAAGGAGTCATGACAATCCCTTGTCCAATTGATATGTTACTTCCTACATGACCACCTTATTGGTGACATATCATGACATGAGATGAGGAGATATATCACATCCAAAATAATGAATGTATATGCCCTCAGGTGCTGCAAACCAATATGTGATATCTTGTAGTGACTCCTTCACCTAATCAATCATGCAAGGAGCATCGATCTTGACTATGATGTGGAATATAATTGCAAAGAAGTGCTCGATATTGGAAGTAAAATGGGAATTTGTTCTCAGGGGTCGAGTTCCAATAGATTGCTAGGAAAGCATATTATGCACAGATTCCATCTAAAAGAAATGCAAACATATAAAATTGTGATGATTGATTCACCCTTAAAGATGCTTTTGCCTGCCTGACATGACACCTCAACTCAAATGACAATATATCTGCCCAATTGAAAGTTTTACTGTAGGTAACAACAACATTGAGCATATATATCCAATTTTCCTCAAACACCTCAGTGTTCTTCCACCCATGCAACTGAGAGCATATGGAAATAAGATACCGATATACATCTTTGAGAATCTTGGTCGGATAAACTGCAGATGTGTGGTGGCAAAACGTAGCAGGCTCTTAACACCAAGGTTTGATGATGCCACTTGTGTGGAGATCAACCTCTCTGATGTAGAAGTCATTATTTTGATATTATTTGGGCCTAATCATCTTGTAGTAGGTATGCATGTCTTCTCCATTATAATTGGCGATCTTACTGCCACTCTCACTGTGAAGAACAACATGAGAGTCATCCATATGTGTAATGATCCACTTAATCACTTATGCACATGGGATGACCAGGAACCTGCATCCGATCATATGCATCATGTACATCTTGATATTGATATACACTTCCAAGTCCTCCAAGTTCTCGGGAAAATTTTTCTACTTAAATGTGTCTCTTATGTCACTCCAAGTGACCTCTGTAGACTTATCAATGAATCATTGTGTGTCTGCATATAAGTGAATGGTTGTCTTGGTAAATTCAACTGCTTCCTCATTTCTTACCTCTGAAACCTCTTTGGAGGCTACTTTATGGGGAGGCATGGCTCCAACAAATTATAAAAGGGTGACAATACTTGTAGCGCAAACACATGTTTGTGGAAGCACACTCATGATGACAATATTAGATCTATGAAATATCCTAAATATGGTAGAAATATCTTATAAAATATTATTCAAAGAGTCATTAAATGTACTGAGAATGTGAATCTATCAACAAAAACACATAATCACTTGCATGCATAAGAAAATAGGTATGCAAATAAGGAGCATGCATTTTCAAAGCATGAAGGGGGTTGAGGGTCATTCAGGGCTTTGTAGTGCACTCATGCGATTAAGAAAGGGAAGTAAAACCTCAAGGGTGCATTAATGCACTATGAAGAGGCAAAGTTTTGATACTTGGGCCTTCAGCCTTCATGGATCTCTCACGCTCTCAAAGAGACAAAGAGGGCACAATGTCACACTCTGAAGAGATGAAGCCTTGGGCCTTCAGGCCTTCAAGGTGCACTAATGTTCTCAACGGTAAGGATAGCTCACTAGCACATGCCGAAGGGTTGAGGGACAAACATTCAAGCCTTCAGGGTGTGCTCATGTGATCAAGGAGGGGCATAGTTCTTCGTGACGAAGGAGTGCGATCAAGAGGGAAACTTGTCTTCTTTTAGGAAAATTTTTCAGAGCTGATTGGGCTATGGGTTCCAGAAGGTTGCTCTGCCTGAGGAATGGCTCAAGGAAAATTCTAACAGAAATATTTCATACAGAAATGAGAAGAAAAAATATCTACGATATTTTATAAATGTTGTCAAACTCATGCTAAAAATATGAAAGGTCAAGGAACATGCAGATTTTTAGCATGAGACGGTATATTAACACTTATAGTAGCAAGATTGAACAAAAACTCCAGTAAATAAACTAAAAAAAATAAGAACCGATAGAAAGAAAAGAAATATTGACAATAAAATCATGAAGGGCGATGAATATATTCAACATGAAAAAATTACTTGGCAAGAAGATTGACGAAAATTTTCTTCATCCAAAACCTACACCCGACCCAAATGAGAATGATTATGAGAACGAATTATTACCTGGGTTGATTTAAACAAAATTATATGAAAAATTGTCTCATGCATGATCGCCACTTGTTCACAAGTGAATGAGTTAGTTAAGGGAAGTTAAGTGGGCTCCTATTTTCTAGTAGTGCGCCCACATGAAATAAGGAAGCTCATGCATGCATTCAATAAGGGTGCACGTCTTCATGCTAAAGGAGTGCACTCAAGGAGGGCGCATTGGCACATCTCAAAAATACATAGAGAAAACCTTTAGGCCTTTGGGGTGCACTCATGCACTCCAAGAGGGTGCACTTGCTTAGCATGGAGGAGTGTGCTCAAGGCGGGTGCACTTATTTAGCTTGAAGGAGTACGCTCACACAAGAGAAATTCTTCACGATCTTGGAGGTTGCTTTTGCCTTTTCGAGTGATTTTTCTTGCTTTTGTTTGCTTTTGTGTGCTTTTCAAGTGTGTGCATGGCAAAAAGGCTAGTTTCTAAGTCAAGAAAAATTGTGAGTTCACCTAACCATGAACAAGATAACACAAGAACTTCTAAAGGTCAAGTGATAACACTTAGGAAATATTAACTTAGGAAGATGTGACACTAGGATAAAACATCAGAATATAAAAACAAACAATGTGATGACTGTTAACACCCAGGTTGTTCCCTATGACTCCCAAGGGAATACGATCGGGGTAACCACTAACCAATCTTTGGACTACAGCTTCTAGCCTAGCTGTAATCAGAGAGGGCTCTCTCTGTAAGATTTGTCACTGTTTTAATGGAGTTTTAGGCTAGTTATGAAGTGAAGGTTTGTTTGTTTTTTTTTGTATTTGGTTGGGAGGATTTTTTCTGATAGTTTTGAAGTGTTCTCTGCAGATGAATTAATCTATTGGGTAATGGGGTCTGTAGCTGTTGTCTCCTTGAGATCCTGGTTTTTAGTGCAGCTGGAATTACAGGGCCTTTATATATTTCATAAAACAAACTGTAAATTGTGAGGGTGAAATGAGAATCAACCAGCAAAGAGAAGTTAAGAATTCTTCACTGAGCTGGGATGTGAGAAAGGGACCTATTATTTAGGAGCATTGCCTGAATTCCTGAAACAATAGATCACTGTGATGATATAGTGTGAAAGGTAGCATTTAAGAATTACACTTTCATTACCATAACTGAAGAAAACATTTATAATAGCTTAGATTGAGCTCAGGGTAGTCTGTGATTAAATCCTGAGACTATTCTTTTTCCTTGCTATTTAGATATTAATATATGGAGAACATGAATGATATATGAAAGATAACAAACATGTAACAGAGAGAAACAGGAAAACTTATTGAGCCATGAAACACGCAGGAATCCTGCAATATTCAGCCATACACCAGCAAGACATCAAGAGACACAACACTTTGGAAATCCCATCATCCTTTGTATTAGTTGTCTGAAGATTTACAATAGAATAAGAACAGAATAGATATCAAGAGA